>CAJNJA010065709.1:5827-22915 GCA_905231915.1 Symbiodinium necroappetens
GTAGTGGTGGCAGTAGTAGTAGTCGTAGTGGTAGTAGCAGCAGTATCTGGAGCAGCAGTGGAAGCAGGAGCATCTGTGGCAAAAGACACCACAAAACCCATCATTCAACGCACGCAAAAAACTCTTACCTGCAAACGTCCTAAGCTTTGCATCCCGAGTCCGAAAACGCCTCACACACCAGAATGCCTACCGAATTCCAACCAAGTCTCCAAAAACCTTCGACACCTTTGCCACCCCTCACAAACATGTAATCACTAATCCTGAAAGCCACATCCCGCATCCCTCCATCCTGAAACAACTAAACACACAGCATTCACTGCATAGTTCTTGCTTACCCTCGTCAAAAGAGAGAACATGCAAACCACACAGCCACGAGGACATCATCCGAAACGCACCGCAACCGCCCCAGGTCTCAGCCCTCAACGGGGCACTCCGATACGTCGCCACGGCGGCCATCGGGCCGACCTCGGGATTTGAATTGTCGTATTTGTTCAGGATGTCTCGCAGGTTTTTCCATGTGGCGCTTGCGTTGAAGGGTTATCGGAGTTAGGCGGTGGGGTTTAGGCTTTGTATTTGCTGAACTTAGGTGTAGTTTCTGGCATGTAGGTTTGTGGCTTACGCCATTCAGACTTTTGACACTTTTGAGGCGCTGCAGTTTATAGCCAAGGGTTAGGTTTCCGATTCCGAGGCTCATAGCGTTGCCATTGAAGATTCGAGGCATCGGGCAAGATTGCAACGCCCCACCGAATAATTCTAGAGTATTTTCCTCTAGTATTTTTCGACTGAGCAACCCGCCCAGTGGGTAAGACGTGGTCGGCAGGACGACAGCAAACTATACTCCGGGTTTAGTGCTGCACTCAGGCTGGACCTTTTGAGTGCAAGCATGGCCTGTGAATCAGGGCAAGCAAAGACATTCTGCGTCAGATCGATTACCTTTCGACGGGTCTCAAGCCAGAACGCGCCAGAACGAACACCGGGGACGAGCTGATTGGAGACATACGCCCAAGCATCGGCGATGGGATCCTTGAACATCTGTCCAACTAGGCAGCCACTGTTAATACACCCGGAATGCCCAAAGGTTCAAGACACCAAAATCCACCGAGTAGTGCGCTGCATCTTTCAGTGTGCGCAAGAAGTATCAAGGCAACATGAAGCTGGACAGGCGAAACAAGTGAGTCAAGCCCGCTCCTTCTTCGAAGCTAAAAATCACGGTACATGATGCAAGAAATGTATGCAACAAAGGCATATAGGGCATAGAGATAGAAGCAAGGCCACCCAGGGCCATTACCCAGATTCCAAGAGCTGCACCTTTGGGAAAGGTATGCAGGCTTCAATGAGAAACCATTTTGACAGTCTGTGTGCGTCGAAGATGCTTGTATCATGTATCTCAGAACTCGAAATCCAAACCCCTGAGGTTAAATGCTGCAAGCCTCAAAGCAATGAAGCAGAAGAGTGGTGACAGCACGGCGCCCCGAAGAGCTAAGCACACGGCATGAGGACCAAACCAGTCATTCAAGGACATTCTACCTGCATGGCGACATCAGGTTGGACAGACAAAATGGATCGTGTGGTGTGGCAAGGCTCCCGTTCAGCATTCCTGTAGACAGTGTAGCATTAATTAATAAGGCCTCGTGGAAGTCCTGCATGCAATCAACAGGATCCGTCTTTCAAAAGGCACGCGACTAGCGTGCCGCTCCAAGCGGAGACTGCACCCTGAAGCATGTGCAAAGGCTTTCACTAAACTGCTATGTCAAAGTAAACCTTAGATGCCTACATGAAAACCAGGCGTTTTAGCACTTTTTGTGGTAGGTCAGACCGGTATGCTCCGGCTCGTGTGCTGATACGTTTTGATGTGGTACTTACTCTATGGCACACGCCGCGGCAAAGGCCAGCACCAGAAAAAACGTTCAGAATGCCAAGACTTCTCCATCGGAGCCATCCTTCACACACCTCCCAACTGGACCTGTATGATCCTTTTTGGCGCTATCTGAATCTGAAACCGAAACCACCCGAAAACCGACTGAATGTGTTTTCTGTGCTTTCGTGCGGTCTTTCACGATGCAGACATTCAACGCGCCGACAGCGCTGGTTACAGTGCGAATTTCTGCTAGCTGGAACCTGAATCATTTATCCCCTGGAGTTCTTCGATCAACTGTAGTTACATGCTGCATACGTTAGCATACATACATGCGGGCATGACAACAGACCTACATGCAAGCACGCAATGTACAATTATCCCAACCCGCTGTTTTAATTTGTCTGTACACCCGGTGTAAGCCACTCGACCACGTAGTTTGCCTCGAAGAATCCCAAAGTTTCCGCTGCCTCTCCATCCATAGAACCTAGGATCTAAACGGTGAAAGCCTTACCAGCGCGGCGCCACTGCGCAGGGAGTGCTACTCCGAAAGGCCATACGCCATCCGCTCTCGGAGAAGCTCAGCTTTCCCTAGTCCCTAGTGCTCCTAGGTGCGGCCATGGACAGCCTGCGTCGGCGCCCCGGCACTAACAAGTCTTCAGTTTGAGGCCCTATATGCTCACGGAAGCCGGGTATATCAGGTTTTGTCCTTGCTAAGAGTGGCTTTGACGAGCTCGAACTTAAATCCTGATAATCGAAGTACGTTGGCATGAATCCTTGGGATCTCAATTTTTGCACAGGGAAGCCTGGCTGCTTGATGCTTCATGCTTACTTTCAGTCTTCGGGTTGACGCAGCCTCCGCTGCCTCCCATGTCATGAACGGGTCTACCTGCTTCCTGTTAGCAGCACCCGCGGGCTGAGCTGTCAGATGTGCAAAATCCCGATTTTCGACTTGCCATTGAACTATTATATTAGGTGAGCTTCGAAATTGACACTCTCTTCGACAAACCGGTCATGGATGGGGTGCAGACCTTGGGCACCCGATCGCATAAGCTTCCAAATCTGGCTACCTTTGGAACGAAAGCCTTTAGAGGGACTGGACATCAAAACCATGGGGGCCCGGAGTGGGGTGGGGCTTGGGGGGATGAGGTATAGAGGAGCGCCGTTAAGCAAAACGGCGCTATGATTTTTTGCTAAGTCTTCTGCGAACTTCGGCAACAAAGTGCTACTTGTACTTGTAGTCTTTACCTGGCGGGCACTGCATTGGAGTTCGTTTGGCATTTGTTGAACCACAGTACCACAGGCTCTTGTGTTTGAAATGCTGTTTTGATGAGGCTCGCGGCATGCAGAGTCTCCAACACCTACGTAATATGAATGAATTTCGCTAGAATGGCTTTGCCACTCTTCGCCTACTACTGGCGGTCCTTGACTTGACGCTTGAATACAATACTCATCTTGTGTTCGTGCCTTTTCTTACAGTTACGAAGTGTCCAACAGCTACAATGCCGGTTGACGGATCTTGATTGTATTGCATGTATTGACCTGTAAGACCACTGAGTGCACTGAAGCAAGAAACTTCTATACTCTCGAGTCTCACCGGCGCCGTGGCCCGCGCTGTGAGGCTCACAGGTTCTTCGCAACTGGAGTCACCGTAGCAGAGCCTATCTTGTTTCCGCGGAAATTGATCGACTCGAGCTTGATTTCGTCCTGTCCGCAGCTACCATCGCAACCACTACTGCCGTTCGAGCCGTATGCCCCTGGGACTTGAGGCTCCGGGCAACACGAAAACCAGCAGACAGTCAAACTGCCTGCAACCTCAGAACTCAGAGCCACTGGAGTTAATGAGAGCTAGAAGCTCCTTGGTGAAGGCCAAGTCGAAAAATCCATAGGCCGTGGTGTGGCTATGCTTGGGCGAGACCTCCGCGGTAATGCCTCCAGGAGTTGAAGGTTCATTTCTCCGACACTAACCGGAAAATGCAAGTTGGCAAAAATACGTATGCAGCCAATGCACACTCAGTGCACTGAAGACGTGACGTATTCGTCAATGACATTCTGTCTGGAGGGAGGAAGCAGAAAGGGACGGAGCAGGAAGGGAGGGGCAGGAAGGACGGGAGGGAGGGAGGGGAGGGAGAGGGGAGGGGAGGAGGGAGGGGAGCGGGGGAGGGGGGCTCTACGCGTGCTCGCAATTCAAGCGTGGCACATCTAGTTAGCGCGGCCTCCGCCGCCGCCAGTAATGAAGCAGGTGAGACCACCCAGGACGTGCCACTTGTGGAAGATATTCTGCCTCAAAATTCAGTAACTGAAAGGCCCTTGACTCAGATGCCCGGCACTCCAGCAGCCCTACAGGAGCCTTAGCGTGCTCACTCTTGCAGATCACCCTAAGCTGCATTTTTCGCCGGTGCACCCTCTAGGATTAATGCTTCGGGCTTGGTATTGTCAGCTTTGGGGTTGTTTTTTGAATCTCTTTCCCGATCAGGAGGCGCAGTGGACACAACCCTGAACCTTCATGTACAGGCAAACTTGGGGCTGTGAGGGCAATCGTGCTCCAATTATCGCCAACGTGAAGACAGCATGCTCATGGAATGAAATCGCGGAAGAATGGCACCTTGACATGCAGCCTGTCCTCTTCTGCCGCTTGGCCACTAGGCAGCAATCTGGAGCTTTACGGGTGTGGTTGCGAGGCTTCGAGCTGCTTTGAGCTGCGTCGCTGCTGCTCTGAAGCATACAGGTTCTCAGCAAGGCTTGTATGTGCAGCCGTCATGCCGTGAAGCTTCTGAGCCTTATCTACCTCATAATGTCAGAGCACAAATCATTTGCAATGTCGTTCGGGAAATGTCCCAAACCCGACCGGGCCCAAGGTGCACATGGGTGTGTCCGGTCACCAAGAGGTCCAGGCCAAGATTTTGGTGGAGCTTCTTGTACCAATTCGCCTGGCAAAGAGGCAGAGCTTCCATCTGAATATCTGAGTTGATCTGCTGCTCATGGTGCTCGGTGTTCCAAGCCTCAGAAATTGCTGTTGGGATGTCCTTCTGTAGTCCTAAAAGGGTTCCTTCAGGTTCCTCGCCTCGGTGGGAGTTTCAGGCTGGGGAGGTGACCACCTTTTGCATTTTGTCACCCACAACCGAGGCATCGTGTCATGTCTGCCTGTTCACTTTTTGTAGCTGTGGTTGAGAAGTTCAGCCTGTTAGGTTGGAATATTGATACAGTTGCACCTCCCACGACGGTGTCCCTGCTAGCACACGCACATCAGCACACTACCAAACGTCGCACACCCCGACATTAACCTCTAAGCCTGCAGACATGCCTGGTGTCCACACTGGAAGTGCGTGGCGATAAGCTGCCAGTCAGCTGTAGACTCCTGTTTGTTGGGACAGGGCATTTAGCATGGTTCAAGCTTTAAACTTTGTGATCACTCACCATCAGGACTTGTAGGCTTAACTGAAAGAGGCATGACCATGCACTAAATCTTCGTCCTCCAACACGTCAGGCATTGTAACTGAGGAGGCTGCTAAAACCGTAGATTTCTATCAAGTAGCATTCTCCTTTCTGCCTGTGATCATAGATACCGCGGGCAGTAGCACACCAGCGTGGAGTGGCCCTCCGGGCTACTACGAATAACACTGGTGCTGATAACAATCATAAGAATAACAACAATATCCATCATAACAACAGCCATTACCATACTAGTAACTGTTACTGCCACTCCTCCAGCTTCTTCTCCGTCCACTTCTCCTGACCTTCGCATCGATGGGCCATGGCCAAGGAAAGCTCAACTACCAGAATACCCGAAGTATTCTTCATCTCTTCCGCCGGAGACTGAACCCGAAGTCCCAGATCCTCAATCTGCGTAGCCGCTTGATGCTCGAAGCGAAACTCTTGAAAAGACTTCAAGTATCATTTCCTCGCTAACAATAGGACTCTGGTTTCAAGAGTATTCTCACCAAAGGCCTCTAAGTCCCAAGTCACGAACCCGAACATCGGCAAGACCAGAGCTCCCCAGATCCTGGAGCCGTTTCCCTCTGAACCCGGAGCCCGATGAATTGATCTGAGTGGCTTCTCCAGGTGTCCCACATGAACTTGAAGCCTTGGTGCTTTTTTGGGAACCCATTGCAGGCTTGCAGGGGAGTGATGAGGCGGTCGAGTTCCATCATTTGTAGACCAGGAGAGGTATCCAAAAACAAGCGGTGCTCAAGCATTCCAAATAGCAGGCGTCCAGATCCCTCGGTCCGCCTGGCCATGATCGCGCTTCGGGCCCACTGTCTCACACTTAGATATTCCAATCTCCCCACAAATCCCGTCTGTTTTGGTCCTTCCACATCCGATGTCGGTCCGAAGGTTGGGTCACCCTCTGTCTCTCGGCCTCTCTTGCTCTTCATACGTACGCAAACCACGATAGCCTTTCTCTTTTATTGCTGCAGTCCAAGTCTGTCGTACCGTCGTACCAAACCAGCTTCTGCCCTGTACCCTGTCCTGTGGAAGCGCAGTTGGCCCCGGGAGGGTTGTGCATGGCACCGCAGATGTTGTGCTTGGGGTCAGCGCTCTTCGGATGGGAGTCCATGGCCTGACTTTGTTTAGGTTTTCGGGCCCTGGGGTTCAGAAAAACAGAATCCCATGAAAGCCCTGACCGACCTTCAGCACTGGAGCATACCCGGCAAACCATCAGAAAAGCTTTGCTGAACATGCCAGATGACGTTGGAGTCCAGCATGAAGATCTCAACCTCAGGATTCAGAAATGTCGCGCTTGTGAGTTTCGTCGCTGTTGAATAATATTACCAGCACGTGAATGCTTCCATCTAGTTTGGTTTCACACTGATACTCCTATCAATTCTGTACCCTGTCAAAGAGCGGCTGACGCTGCTTGTGCTGTTATTGCAATCATGGTGTTTGCTGAAGAACGAATGGATCAGTGTTCAAGGGGCTCGGCTTTCGGCTGGCATCATTCAGGGAATTGGGGGCGGGGGTGCTGGGCTTAGGTGTCATGATGCGCGCCTTTTGCAGCTTGTGTCTTGTGCTTGCTTGAAGGCACGAGATGCAAAAGCCGATTGATGTCAGGTTGAGGTTCGGCTTCAGTCACCGGACAGCTAGTCACTTAATCTTAGGGCATCCGGGCTGTCATTCATGGTGCCGGGGCTCGGAGAACTCAGGATACTCCACCCGCTGCATGAAGTACTGGCCTCACCGTTCACAGGTTCCGTTTGGGTAATTCGGACCGGGGTGGGTCTCTTCTGCTCGTGGGGACAATTTTCGGAATGTTCCCACTTACTCTGGTCTCTGAACCCTCAACTCTGCAAAGCTCGCACAGCCCACACGAATGAAGAATCTTCCGAAAAAATCATCGCCGAATTGCGCTCTAGGGTCTCTAGGGTCAACGAGTTTGGTGCTTGCAGGCTTTGGAGCCACAAGAAGAGCACACGGGTGTTGCCTGGCAATTGGGAAGGGAGTACCAAGAAAGCAGATTCTACTGGAAGCGGAATGTATCTCATAATCATGACCAGTACTGGGAGTAATACGGTTCGGCAATCTCTGGAGGCCGATGCCCAAACTGTCGCAGGGCTTGTTCCCCAAGCATCAGTCACTTACCAGAGATGCAATCGTGGCTTGGCCGCACGATGCAAAGCCGTTCAGGTTGGGCGCTACATAAACTACCTAAAACGACATCCACCCCCCCCCCCTTTCAGGAAAGCAAGACCATCCAAGTCCTCCCCACTACTCCCCACATCCGCTTTTCAAGATCTGGCCTGGCATGACCCAGCGGTCGCTGGCCCAGGTGTAGGTGATCCTTGGCTACTGGCATTGTTCTTGTCGTCGACATGGCAGCGGTTGTGTTGGTGATGGCTGCTGGGGCGGCCGCTGGTTCCAGTCTTATTCGGGTTCACTGCTTCCGGGGGACCGAGGGGGGTTTTGCAAGATGTCGGGAGCTGGAGTGACGCCGTGGCCTGACGATGCTGAAGGAATTGATGGTTGACAAGCGCGACTTATCCCGAAGAACATAAAACGAACGACGGACTTCACAGCTCGCAAGGCTTTCAATTCAACCCAGTGGTAACTTTTTTAGCACCAGCCCTCGACCCTCCACCTGTCGCGCTATAAAAATCAGCGCAAAATCTACCGAGCCAGGCGGACTTTCCCATTTCGCAATCCTTCCAGCGCACCTCAATTCCTCAGTCTCCCCTGGATCCGCGAACAACCAAGGTGCTGCTGGTCCCAGGCCTTGTTGAACTGGAAGCCTGGCACTGAGACACTGGGGGCACAGCGTTAGAAACCAACTCCAAACGCAAAACCATATGACCTACGAAGAGCTGCACAACAGGACTCAAAATTCACAGCTGCCTCCATAGTCGTGGTTCCCCAAGACGCTGAGCCAGGGCTTTCCATCCACCCCGGGACCATGATAAACATTCCTCCGGTTTCGGAGGGAGTGAAAGAGTTGGATATTCTGGGATATGGGCTTGCAAAACAACTGACACCGGAACGCTGGAAGGCATTCTGGTGTACAACAACAGAGCCCAGGTCCGGATGTCCGCTTGGCAAATGACGAGGCGAAAGTGCTGACATCGCGACAAAAATCCCGTCTAAGCAATCGCCGAAGTTCCTTCGTGGGAACCTCGCTTTCTTCTATAATCCTCTCACCATCTTTGCTTCGGGTGGTTTCCTTTCGTACGCCTCCGCGAGTCTGAGCTATCAAACCCACTGTGAGAGCCTAAGGCCTAACGGGCTCTCAACGAAGCGAAGGTGCCCCTTTTCAGAACAATCCTGGCATCCCTGTCACCAGGCTACTGCCTTCGAGCAACTGAAAGTGAGTTTACAGAGACTGTGGGCGCCCTAGGTCTGGATTACGAAGCAGGGCAGCGCGCGACGCCTTGATAGGGAAAAATGTCCCATCGAAGCCATGATTCAGCGTTGCGGTTCTTCTACGGAGGTGTAGAGACCGGTTACGGTACTAATATTCGGCAGATGTGCGGAGTTCTGATCCCAAGGCATAGATCTTACTGCTGGAACTCGTAGTGTTTCAAAGTGGTGGTGGCATGCCTTCACGGCACTACCATTTGGGTTTCTTTAGGTTTTAGAAAACATGGGAAAGCATCAATTGCTATGTGCCATATGAGCATCTCGAAGATCTCTCGGAACTGGTGCGCCGTAACGGGGTCGATTTTGTGCATCGGCGTTCCGCAGTAGGTGTTGATGCCTGCACAAGGGGGTTTAGAGCTCTGGCCTGACACCAAAGTCCCGATCTGAAAGCTCATTCGGCTCAGGACTGACCGAATGTCCGGAGAGGCTGTCGACATTTACCAGGAGAGTTGGGCTTTGCGATTTTAGCAGCAGTTTACAATTATGCCAGCAGACGGGGCGCATAACACTACAAGCGCTACATAATGCCCAAGACCCAGAACCCTTCTCGGAGCACCCCGGAGGTGCCAAGATGTGCCAAACCACCCCATCAGTCCAAACTGCACACAACATGGTGACAGGAGCACGAACATGCACGGCACCGCGGCGCGTAGAGACCGCGAACGGGTTTGAAGTCCGGGACTATGGCGGCCGCATGTTTTCCCGCATGCACTCCAAAATACGTAAGGCACTGCAGCGGGGGCGCAATTCACCAAACACACGAGTGTTAATGTATTACAACATACAGTACAGTGACTTCAGCGTCCGCGGCACTTGCATGCCGTGCCACATGCTGCACCTTTCCCCAGCATCCCGACGAACCTCCCCAGTAGAAGTTGTCACCGACGTTGATGAATAGATCTGGATTGCGATCTTTCGCAAACTTCCTTAGGCTAGCGTGGGACTGTTGAATGCACCTCAATGAAGACCTAACCCTCATTCAGAATATTGCAGGGCCCCTAGGGCCCCTAGATCTCCAGCCGAGATTCCTCATCGTATTTGCGACGTTCACCTGCGCACGGTAGTCAGCATCCTGGGATAGCTTCCATGTCTTGATAGGCGAGAGGCTTTCCGAGTGCAGTGTTAGTGCACTCAAAGGTTTCAGTGCTACTCAGTGAAGGCGTGCACTACAGTCACTAGAGTGAAGGTCGACTAGTGCATGTGTCTGCTGCTGCAATGATTCGGTAGCATGCAAGAAATCCATGAGCCTTGTGTCTGTGACGGCGGTCATCTGTAGCCTTTTTCCGCTTGCCGCAGGTGCTATCCACGCAGGTGAGATACCGGCTTCTCGGGTTCGGGATTGACGCGGCTTGAGCATCAACATATTGTCGGAGCCGCGTGCTTGGGCTACATTATATATTGCTTGTTTCCATCTGCATGCAAATGATGTAAAGTCAACTTCAACCATGAATTATGTCCCGTACCACGAGCAGTCCGGCGCAGGGTGCGCAAGAGGGCAGCTGGTGGTGTGGTCCTTTCGCAAGGATTGTATCCGAACATGAGAGTCCCCAAACACGCAGCCGCGGCGCGTGCTCGAAGTGGCAATCTGACGGGCACTGGCCGCCGCCCATGCAGGATGCCATCCTGGGTGAAGATCTATTACCATGCGTGCTCTTGGGGCCACGAGAACGCTTCGGAGACTGAGCCCAAACTCAAACCCGACTCAACACCCTTCAAGCCCAAAATACCACGAGGATCCTTCCAAAGTGACCCAGAGTAGAGCAACTCACTCCCTTGTCCAGGTGACTGGTCGGTGGTGCAGGGCCCACGCCAGCGTGCCATGGTGTGAGGACCGCCGGTCTGGCCACTGCGATACCTTCAGCGTTGAAGAGATTTTCCCTCGTGCTTGAGTGTTGCTTGGTGAGGCCCCATGGCATGGACCTCACAGTTCTGTCGCACCGTCTTACACAGAGACCTGGGTCTCCAAAAGTGCGCATTTGCAAGCAGACATGCAGCAGCAAACAAGATCAAAGAAGGTGACAAGTTCAAAAAAAGAAAGGCTTTCGGGCCAACCACCACCATTAGCACCATCCTGCCAAGGGCATGGATGGCTCATCAAAATCAGCATCAGGCTTTGTGAGCCCACACAATGCTGCAGATCATCAGGGCGGCTACTCTTCATGTCGATCTTTTCATACCAAGGTCAGCTACGGAAAAAACACATGGCTCTCTTGCGACTTAAGGCGATCGTTGGCATTAGGCCGGCAGGACAGAACACACACTAATCCCTAAGGACAGTCGCATCACGTGCAACCACATAGGAGCTGATGGCGCTGGCGATGAGAGGGCACTGGCCGTGATGGACTGGCGATGATGAAAATGATGATGGTGATGATGATGATGATGGTGATGGCCATGACGATGACGACGATGATGATGATGATGATGGTGGAGGCAGTGGCGGTGAAAATGATGGTATGCATGATGGTCATAATTGCCATGATAATGACGAGGATGATGATGATGATGATGATACTGCCCTCACGTAGTCGCCGTCGTTTTCATCATTCTCTACATCCTCGTCACAATTGCTGCCATCACCACCAACATTACAACCCTGCAATGTCGTCGTCATCACCAGCGTCTTCAACATAATCGCCATTATCACCGTTATCACCGTTCTTTCTATCACAGTGCGCATCTTCATCATGCTGTCCCTCTTCCTTCCCACACCACCCCGACGATGACGACGACGGCTGCGCCGGCTCTGCCGAAGCCAGTGTGTGCATGAGCATGTGTAAGTGTGTGCGTGGTGTGCATTTGTGCGCTTGTAATTGGTGTGTCTGTGTCGGCGCATGCGGGGCTGCATGTATGTATGTATGTATGTATGTATGTATGTGTGTATGTATGTATGTATGTCTAGGCATGTAGGTTCCTGGGTATGTAGGTGTTTAGGCGAGTAAGTCTTTAGGTATGTAGCTAGGCATGTATGTATGCACCGTATGCATGCCTTTTTGCATATGCATGTACATGATAACATGCATGTGCATGTTACATGTATATACAACCATGTATAAGTATGTATGTATGTATGTATGTATGTATGTATGTATGTGTGTATGTGTTTTGTGTGTGTGTGTGTATGTGTGCCTGTGCATCTGTGTATGTGATTGTACTTAGGTATGTACGTACGTATGTATGTCTGTATAGTATGCACATTCATATACATACACATATACATATCCATATCTACCTACCTATTTATGCATATATATATATACATATATATATACACACACATTATAATATCTGTTTGTGTGTGCGTGTGTAAGTGTATGTTTGTGTATGTATGCCTATGCATGTGTGTGTGTGTATATATATATATATGTGTGTGTGCGCGTATTTGAGCAATACGCATGTATGTATGAATGTCTGAATATGTGAATGAACATATGTATGTATGTCTGTAAGTATACGGTATGCACAGGTGTCTAGGTGTGTGTGTGTGTGCTGGTTGGAGGTTGTGGTTCGTCTTCCTCAGCCGCCGATAGCCAGTGCTAGTCGGTAAACTCCACTCCACCAGAAAGTCCCAGCCCAAGTGTTCGAAGAGTGAACAGTGCCAGGCAACTGGATCATGCGACCCGGGTTGGTTCCAATGAGAGCTCCCCAATCACCAATCGCGAACATGTGGTACACTGCCTTGTGCTCGCCAATCTTCCTGAGCTGTGCTGAAAGATCATGGAGTCCCGTAAACTCTGAGTTCTTCAACCTTCAACAACTTCAACCTCTCAGTCCGTGGAAGGTCCAACGATCACTGTCAAAACACTGCAGGAAGCCGTGGCTAACGCAGCAAGTTTAAGCTCAATGATGCTCAATGGGAAGTGCAAGGTCACAAACAGAAAGGATTGTGGATTTCACCTCAGCGCACCACCTGACATGCCAGCTTTCGTACCACAGACAGTAAGGTAGCCCCAAACCGCTGAAAAGAAGAAAGCTCAAAAGGCAGCAAAGGTGAATTCCAAGAGCAGGCCAGCTTCATAGTCGGCCAAGCGATGCCGTTGTACTGCTGGACACCCTGCCAGGTGTCGAGTTGTGAATACTAGGCCTACAGGGTCCGACGCCAGAGCAGGTGGAATAGGGATACCCATCACATCAGCTGAGATGAATGACTACACGAATCAGAGCGCCCTTATCTGCTAGCCGGGATCTTGCAATTTTGCAATCACGATGTGCTTCTGCAGCGAATTATACGGAAGATGACTGCATATTCAATATAAGGCACCCCTTCTCTGAGTCTGGCTGGCTTCATGCAGGAGGTGAGCTGGTCCTGAGCCTTCTGTCCTTTGTCGGCCTCTCACGAAAGTGTCACAACTTTACGACTCTCGATTCTTGCCAAACCCTGAAGCTTGAACCAAAACAGCTGAACATTACGAACATAAATCTTCTCCGACTTCCCCTGCCGTCCCTCCCCCGAAGTGCATACGAAATATTCAAGCCAGTAGATCTCGAGTTGCAACTCCCAGACCGAAGAAGCTGAAGAACCGAAGCCGCCCCCTGACATAGATAGATCTTGAGTGCCTTCGTTAAAGCTACAGATTTCCCACCTACAGCGCTCTGACCCCGGTCCTTGGGGGGAGGCATGCCGCCACGGTTCTTCACTGTCATGACGCTAGGGCCCGTGTAGGCTCCTGTAGGGGCTCCTGCCAAGAAAGAAGCCCCCGACAGCCCCATGAACCTGCAACGCAAAAACACGTTTTCTGAAGCAGGGGTTGAATGAATGGAGCATATCTGCACAATGATAAGAATAGCTTCCGATAGTGTCTGCCGTAACATAGGCAAAGAGATAACTCTAATCCTCAGGACCAAAAACAATCGGAACGACATAAGTTCAGAAACCGGCATCTCAGACCAGGCCCGAAAGCGGACTGGTTTGATTAGGTCCTATTTTCAGCAACGGTACTGGCTGCGGTCACACGGTAGATTTCCAATGTGTCGAGAACTCTGGAAGTGCGCTTCGGCCTTCGTAACTGGCGCCACCCGAGCAGCCTTGGAGATGCAACAACATGCATTAACATACAGCTACGTGGTCTACAAGTCGGCGTTCAGATTGCAAATTCGATGTCATGAGCACGAAGAACGATGGAAGCAACGATATTCAGAATCGTAAATGAAAGTTGAAACAACATTTCGAGGGAAGTGGTTGCACAGAAGCCCATTCGCGCTAGCACAGATGTGATGCACTGGATGCTCGCCAAGAGATCTTCAAGCGATAGAGAACGACCGAGCGGCAGTGGTGGAATGAATCTGCGAAGGCAAAACATCTTCCACTGCCAGAACGCAGTGGCAAGCCCGACTTGGGTTCAGATATCCAGGCTCACAAGCCCTTATGCGAACGAACATGACTGACGGCGAAAATCATTCCGGAGCATCAACAACCCTGTGCCTTGTGTCCTGATGCAGAAACCCAAAACTTATGGATAGTAGTACTAGCAGTTAGTTAGCAGTCTCTTCCAGGAAGCTTCCGGATCCCGAAACCACGCCGTGGTGATGGACGGAGTGGGCTCCAGAACTGGTCAGGAGGCAGCCTTCGTCTTCAACGGTCCAGATTTGGGCTGGGGGCCCCGGCTCAAAGGAATAAGGATACTTCGGGCTTTAAGCCTTTTTACAGCTCCTAGATTCCTAGATCTTTACTCTCTTTTCTGGATATCTCCACACAGTTTTAGGTAATCGGCTGCATACCCCACCCTAGAAGTCGAATCCAAGAAAGCTCCTTCCCCATAGATCCGTTGCTCAAGCGCTCACCTCTCAACTAAACACTACAGTACCCTAGGGCTCGATGCCCGCACGGCATCCAAACCAGCCAACCCGAAAATTCAGGTGTATGTGGCCCACCTCCATCCCTCCAGTAGGAAAAGTGCGCACAACCGTTGTGGTTCCTGAGAATCGGAAGAGCGCTGGATGCAGTTTGTGCAACAAGCGGTTTAAAATTAATGGAACTTGAACTTCCGGGCACAATGCTCCAGTTGCTACCGATAGTTGGGTTTCTGGGAGAGAACATCTTGCAAGGGTCTGAAACCGAGTCAAGCTTGCGGAGGGGCGTTGACTTCGGTGTGGGTGCGGCTCTTGTGAATGGTGAACGCAGAGAAGGAGTGTCCGAAACATCACGAAACCCCACAAACTTGAAGCCTGAGTGCACACTCAGCTTTTCGGTATCCGAGAACTGCGAATTAGCAAGCATGCCGCTAACTGAAGTTTGTACGTTTGCCAAGTTAGAGGTTGGTGCACACTCTACGCGACAGTACAGCTGACGACATTATAAGTGGGACAGGGGGACCTCGTACCTGTATGTCACAGCTGAAAGCAACACCTTGCCGTCAGAGTGCCTGCAATGATGATGCTCCGCATTATTCCTCAAAGATTCTGCGGTCTCTGAGGTGCCACCACAAAAATTCTCACAGCTTCAAGCCCAGATGCTGTAGATAGTTTGGTTTGCAACGGATCAACAGCCATCTTCAACACTTATACCAAAACTCTACTAGCTCTCTGACTCTCCTAATCTAACCTAACCTTCTCACGTGAAGAGCTAAAACACAAGTCACTCCACTAACTCCACACGCACCTCAATTCTCGAAGACAGCCAAACCTGCACTATCCTAAACTGCGACTCACGGCCTGGAGCAGCTGTAAAGCTTCTAAGCTCTTCCTCGTAGCAGCCAGGCTTCGCACAGGCTTTTTGGCATGCATCCGCAGAGTGCTGGACGGTCCTGCCCACCAGCGAGAATGCACGGGACATTGAAATCTCGTGCACAAAAATGCTCACAGCCGATTTCGTACTTTCTGTTCATGCAAACCTGACATCAGGCACTAACGTCACGTCAGGTCCCATCCCAAAGACCTCATCCTGCGTCCGGTCCAAACTAGAGCTTGGACACCAACCGCATCCTTTATATGTGTATGTGTGCTTCGAAGCTTGTTGCCCCAGAGTTGGCGATGTCCACCTTTCCTACAAGCTCCGAGCTGCTGCCAGGTTACCTTCGGCAAGGATGGGACTGGACTGTCGAAAGCTCGAAAGAAGTCGAATGTACAGCGATCTCAATGCTTTATTGTCTAAAGTTCTGTGATCTTTGACTGCTGCATACTCGTGGCGTGCGATCGAGTTACATCGCCCTCTTGTGTTATGCAGCCGATGCAGAACACCAGGTTCAACCTACACCAGAAGACACTGCTCCGCGGCTGGCAGTCCCTGAACAGAAGAGCAGAGAAAGCTCTTTGGCAATCCGGCAATCCGGCCTGTGAGTGCCGTGCATGCTGATGGCACGGTTGGCCTCCCGAGTTGTCTCTGCATGAGTGCGCGACTGCTAAACCTCTGAGAGACTGCGGGCTTCTAACATCATGTGAGGAGGTTCACATAGGGCGAGGTGTTGGGGAGTCGTCGTTCAAAAATTCATTCTGCAGGAACCTCACGGTCAAGTTCCTGCTCCGAATGCTTGCAATTAAGTTTCACCACACCTCATCACCCAATCGGACCCCTCCTGTAATGCTTGCTTGAGCGGAAGTGAGCTACGGGCAAATTGCTAAAATTTGCGGTCGCGGCCGTCCTTGAAAGCCTAATCGGCAACCTTTGCCATTGGGAATCAAGAGAGGATTCGAGTTGATTTCGTGGCAAAAAGCAAACAGCTCCTGCCTCTCGGTAGTAGACATCGTGCTCGAAGCAGTCGCTGCCAGTTTCGTCCGTGCTCTCCGACTCCTGCTCAGTTGGACGTGTGTCTTGTAACATCCTCGACAAGATCGGGCTTACTGCGCAGGCAAAGTCCCTGGCTCAAGGGCGAAGGCAAGCGTTGACGGCTTCAAGGTCTGGGGCTGTGGACTTCGCCGAACTTCGACGGATTCTTCTGGAGCCGTTTCGTACCGATATGGTGTCCACAGTCACCGTCCTGGACGTGCTGGTTGATCTCTGCGAAAGAAAAATTCTCTAAGCTTCCGGAGTCATACCTCAGTCGCATCGGTGTGCGTTTGCACTTAGCCAGCAGGCAAAACTGCAAGTCGAGGGACTTCTAGTGGGTAGGGTCCCACACATCTACAGACCTGTGTTCCAGCTGCGCATTCTAGACTCTAGTCATCGAGAACAACCGACAAAGCGAGCAGGTAGACAAACCTGGGCTTGTCCGGTCTCATGATATGATGCCCTGTGCATGAAACACTTGATCCGAAACCCTACTTCCAGATCCGCATGGCCTATACACGAACTGCAACATAGAAAAAACTGACCCACTCACACACTTGAACAAACAAGCTAACAGAAACAAACAAACAACAAACAAACAAACAAGCAAACAAACAAACAAACAAACAAACAAACAAACAACACACACACGCACAGAGACACACACACACACAAAAAAAAA
>CAJNJA010065720.1:0-20818 GCA_905231915.1 Symbiodinium necroappetens
GTCGTAGTAGTAGTAGTAGTAGTAGCAGCAGCAGCAGCAGTAGTCGTCGTCGTAGTAGTAGAAGTAGAAGTAGAAGTAGTAGTAGTAGTAGTAGTAGCAGCAGCAGCAGCAGTCGTCGTCGTCGTCGTGGTGGTGGTGGTGGTGATGGTGGTGGTGGTAAGGGATCAGGAGCAGCAGTACCAGAAGTAGAAGAAGAAGTAGTAGTCGTAGCAGCAATAGAAGAGGTGGTGGTGGTGGTGGTGGCGGCGGCGGCGGCGGTGGTGGTGGTGGTGGTGTGGTTATGGTGGTGGTAGTGGCAGTAGTAGTAGCAGCATCAGCAGTAGCAGCAGTAGCGGCAGAAGCAGTAGTAGTAGAGATAGCAGCGGAAGAAGAGGAAGAAGTAGTAGCTGCAGAAGAAGTAGAAGTAGCCTGGCAGGACAATAGCACTGGGACTCAGACTAGGATTAGGACTAGACTAGCACTATAGGAATTGGAAGAGGACTTGGACTACGAGCAGGAGCAGCAGAAGCCTGAAGCAGCAGTAGTAATTAGTCGTAGAAGGGGGATGGTAGTCGTCGTTGTCGTCCTCGCAAGTACAGTACTACAAGAAGTACCGCAGTTTCAGCAGTAGTACTGTTGCTGCCGTTGCTGGTTTTTCAAAGAGTACCTACCACGCTGCAGCTGTAGTCGATATCAGTCACACCATGTAGCACTGCTCTCATCCAGGCTTGACTGCTATTTTGCGCCCTTCCAGCCTACGGAGCTGCGGCCGGCTGCTGCCTTCAAGGAGGAGGCCACGAGGGAGCCATGGGCATGGCTTGCGTATATGCTTTAAGTCTTTGGGCATGTGAGATCTCGGGCACAAGCCGTCTTCCTGACCTGCATGCTTGCTGCTCTCAAGACCGGCTGACCGCTTTAGGATTTGCAGCTTAGTGGCACGCCTTTTAGGTTTAGCGACGTGCGGCTGCAAAGCCGCTATGGTGCGAGGTCGCCGAGTTCGTGTCCCACATCACTCCTTTGTTCTTCTTCGCGATGGCTGCGCACTTAGGCAAAGTTGTCGCCGAAGGCTTGAATAACTGATGGACAGCCTTTTGCGGAAGGCTGGGCTTCACCGGAGCTTCACAGACTCCAAAGCAATTGCCGGAAGTACAACCCCTCCCCCAAAACGTCCCATGCTACGGACACCAAATCTTTCATCCTTGAACTTCTGAATTTCTGAGGTCTGTTCAGAGTCTGCAGTTTCTTGATCTAGGTTGCACCGCAGCATTTCTGGATATGATGATCACAGTGGTGCTTGCTGTTCTTTTGTGCTGGAGTTGTTCCTTTCGGTTGGCATGACTTTGGAAATTCCTCGTAGTGACGTGTGACGAGTTCGTCTCATTCTGCGAGCATCATGATGACGGCGGTCATGTTCCTTCTAGTCCTCCAAACTCGCCTAGGTCTGGTCTGTGGGGGCCACGTGCGAAGGTTCCACACGGCCGGCTTTCTCCAAGCTGATCTGGGCCATTTTGAATGAGGACACTCTCCTTAAGCCTGTCTGCGGCATCCCTCCGCTCAAGCGCAAAGCTAATCCCGAGATTTTCCTTTTTGATTCGGCCGATGGGTGGGTGCCCTCAACCACACATGGCGTTAGGGGGGACGTTGGACTTCACAAGTCAGACCAGGATCAAGAGAGGCCTCGAGTTAGATGGCAGCCGTTCCCGCGACAATGCAAGTGTTGGTGGAGTTCTTGTGCTGGCCATGATATTCCAAGCTGCCAGTTTTTGATGTGACACCACGCGAGGGCTTGAAGTCCGTGGAGCTGTCTGGCACAGAAGCACGTTTAGATCACGGATCTGCGCTAGCAGTGCTACTGTACTGTCCATGCTCTCAGGAGAAGCACGAGCGGCTCGAACTCGAGGTCCAGGCTGTGATACGGAGTCTTGAAAGTGAATGCTACTCGAGACCAGCCCCGAGTTGCAGAAGCACCGCCGCTGCCCGGGACAGTCCTTCCGTAGGCAATGCAAGAATCTAGTCGGCACGTATGTATTGCTCAGTCAGTGCCACATCCATGTCAAGGGTGCTCATGGCTGAGACCCTCAATACTTGCCGCGCGGGAGTTGAACCCCCCCCCACCCACATCGCAATTTGATTTGCAGGGCATGAACGTGGAACTGCCGCCCGTCCAGGATGGCATCAAGCCTCTTGGATGCAAACATAGAATTTCCGCGACAACTAGCAGCGTAGTTCTCTCATGTGGGCTGCAGCGGTTCATATCATTCGGGCTTTTCTGAAGAGAAGCATCGAGCAACACCTGAGAGCCAAGCCGCCAAGCGGGTGTTTCGGCAGCAGATTGGCTCCGGACAGGGACTGCAACAATGAAACAACAGAGCTTTCCGGCCTGCTGCACACGCACTTCCAGTTTCGATATTCTCAGAGGGCAATCGACAACATTCTCCCTAATTGGATCAACAGAGTATTGGCCCATGCTCAGTGCTTGTACTTTAAACAGATAGGTACACACGCACGAAGAAAACTAGTGAACATGGGGAGGTATGCATGCAATAGATTCACATTACTGTGTGAGTAGTTTGGCCGCCTATCATAGAAGCAGGTAAGCAAACAACTAAGCGTGCATGCATGCGGGCATGCATGCATGAGTGCATCGACGGATGGCTGGATGGATTTACGTACCTAGGTATGCACGCCAGACTGCCTGTCTGTCTATTGCATATGTATGTAACTGTATGTATGTGTATATATATATATATGCAAAATGTATGTTTGCTTCTATGTACATGCGTGTGTACACATCTACATATGTTGCATGCATGCATGTCATCGTGTATGTGGCGGTCTACAAGATAAGCATATATAGGTACTTACGATATATGTAAGCTACTCGCGAGACCACCGCACCTGAGGCTGGCTGGCCTGGATATCGGCGCATTCATCTACGATTACTTCTACGACATTCAGAAGAGCCAGTGGGTTCCCTGGCATCGGCCTTAGAGTGTCCATCTGCATGTCATAGATGCGTGACAGGAGCAGATCCTGCAGTACGAGATGATATGACACATGAGCGTATGTAGATAGGTATAGGCACCTAGGCATCATGCCATAAGTGTATGCACACATATACATATACACATACATATACAGATACATACACAGATATACATATACATATACATATACATATACATGTACATGTACATGTACATATACATATACACGTATGTATGTAAGTAAGTAAGTAAGTAAGTAAGTAAGTAAGTAAGTAAGTAAGTAAGTAAGTAAGTAAGTAATGTAAGGTATGTATGTATGTATGTATGTATGTATGTTTATGTATGTATGTATGTATGTATGTATGCATGTATGTATGTATGTATGTATGTATGTATGTGCGTGTCTGTCTGTCTGCCTGCCTGCCTGCCTGCCTGTTTGTCTGTCTGTCTGTGTGTTTGTGTCTGTCTGTCTGTCTGTCTGTATCTAGTATGTATGCATATTAATTGTGAGGGATCCTCCGTTTGAAGCGGGCTAGCCCTTCATAACTCGATGACTAGATGGCTTGTGCAGCTGGAGGTTGACTTCCGGTGTTTGAAGCAAGCAAACCGATTGAACTGCCCATGGATCACGCGTCTTTCTTGGATCGATGTTGGTTTAGCGGAGTGCCTGAGGATGCAAACGGGTTCTTGTGCAAAAGTGGCCTGTCACAGCAAGCGGAAGCCCGTCCCGCTGCTCCTACAAATCGATGAGTTCGGTTGAAAGCGCCAGGATGGAGACCATCCCTGCCTTCGAGATTCCCCGCTCTGCACAGTACGACGAGATCGTTCGCCCAGCGAGCTTGAAGAAAGTGCTAAGAAATGGAGTTTGCATGCTTAACTCTCCAGCAACAATCCGTTCCAACTCATGTGCATGTCTATGTGATATTATATATATATATATTTATGTGTATATATATATATATATGTGTGTGTGTGTGCTTTAGCCGAATAATGTGTATATACTTGTATTTATATGTAATTGTATTTGCGCCTATCTATGCATGTATAGAGATTTAGATGCAGACACACGTAGAGGTGTAGATACAGAATTAGCTATGCAGAGCGGGAAACCCTCTTGACCCCCTCCCTAGATGATCCTAGATGTAGATGTAGATATCGACAGATATCGATATAGATATGATGGGTATGGGTACACACAGACACATCTACAGGATAAATGTCTTCCGTGAATCAGTCCCAGACTGCACTTCTTGGCTCACTGCGCCAGTCTGAACTTGAAAACAGTTGCCAGCTGGTGGCAGGTGGTTCCGTCTGTGGACTCTGTCCGCTTGGTCTATGCCTTCCAGCCACGTGCTCAATTGCCAGCAGTTTGCAGCAGTATAACACCTGACAGCTTGCACTAGTACATTTCGGACGAAGTGGGCAGAAAGGGACTGCTTGAAGAGGTGTAGCACCATATGAAATACGACAATTGTGACAACTGTATACATAGGTGTGTACGTGACTGTATGTATCCGCTTCACGGGCGGGTAGTAGGATACGTGTTCTACACGTCTTACATCGAAGCACTTACAAAGTCACACAGGGAAAAGTCCTGATCCGGTTGCTTAGCACCGCATGGTATCGCCTGATACTTGGTCCCTAGCGGCGATTGCAAAAGTCATTTTGACACCGAAGACTCATGAACATTGATAAGCAAAATAATATTCACAGCAGCACTGTTCAGCATGGTGTCGCATCAACAGCAAGACTATAGGGTAAACAGTATACTGATGATAGTCCTGGCAGAAAGGCAGCAGGCAAGCCATCCAGGAAATAGGCAGCAACGAGAAGTAAGGATTCTGATCACCCACGACAAGCACGTCCTGTGCCCCGGCCCCACGGGAACTGGCAAGAGCCGGGCCCCAAGCAGATTGCACGAAACTGCGGCCGGGCACTATGGGTTGTGGGTTCAGGGATTACAGTTTAGGGTGCAGCCCACTCCGTCAAATCCGCTGAAGTTCCTCACAGTCGAATGTGCGCTTGGCAACGCTGCGGAGCCTGGCTGATCCGGCCACCAGGTGTGAACATCTCCATGTGGTTGCAGAAGCAGGCGCCAGAGCACTTTCAAGGCCGGTCCGGGTAGAGCTGTTTCTGTTTGGGGCATTTGGCGGGATTGTAGCTGGGTTGGCACTCGTTTCCGTCTCCAGGATTCTCCAGGTTAATATTAGAGAAGCTCGGCTGGGGATGGGAGTGCCTTGTGATGGTTTTGGAGTCTCGGGACGGTGGCGATAGCTTCGAAGCCAGCACGCCGCACGTCGCCGGCAGGCGTCTTCGTGAACTTCTCGGTCTATGTCCAAGCTGGATGTGGCATGACCAATCTCCACACGAGTTTGCATGGAGGGGTTTCTCGTAGATTGTGAAGTTCTTGGTGCTCGCAGCGATCCCACTGCTTTGCAATGGGCCCACGAAGAAGGGACATGCCCTCAAACCTATAAGCAATGCAAAGCCGCTGTCGTAGTATCCTAGTGTCAATTGGCAACACTGGTCTGGATTACGCCGGTTGCAGTTGGGTCGAAAGAGAGCTTCTTAATGGTGAGGCCCAGACGCATGTCAACCAGCTGTGATCTCAGTTGCTGGAGCATTACCAGTCAAGGCCTTTGATGCACAATCGGAAAATTTCACTGCGACTGCCGCACAGCTCAATATTCCGAAGGTTCCAAGACCTGATCGACAGCAAGCTGGAGAAGAGGCGGGGTTGCACGATGCATAAATCACTGCTCTCGGCACTTTCCGGAGCCATGCGCCAATCGAGTCTGCAGGGTCTAGGCTAAAGCGTAAGTACGATGGGTGATTCCGAGGCGTCGTGGAGTCTACGGCCCACCGGCCGGCAAAAAGATGGTCCTCTTCGTGGATGATCTGTGTCTTTGGCATGTTTAGCGGGTCAATCCTTGTAGGAGTGGTGGAGTAAATGGATTGTGGGCGAGAAGCCACAGATTTGGTCGTCGTGTGTGGCTGCCTTGAGACGTCGAGCTCGTTACTGTCATGAGTTCAGATTGGAATCGAGGGATCGCAACTTGATCTGCAGGAGCCCGCCTACGCAAGCTATTCCAGCTACCCTTGAACGAGACAATAGAAAGCTCAAAGCCCAGAGGCTTGCATCCATCCGAAGTGCAGGAACATGCCTCAGAAAGAGTACTATGGCGCACAACCGCCCATCGAACTGCCGCAGGCTTAGTTTTAACTTTGAATTTGGTTGCAGAAGCACAGGCGCCATGTATGGCAATGATGCATCCTTTGGTGACTGACTCGCACACAGAAGTACGCAGCAGTGAGGCTTCGGCAGTGGCATGACCACGGCGGGTGGTACAACAGGACCCCGATGAGTCAGTTCCCTGCATCCACGAAGCCGCGCCCTAAACCAGCTTATGCCCAAGTTGTGACGAGGACAGGAGTAAAGGCGAAGGCAAACTCTGGAAGCGTCACTCAGCAAGCTCATTGCTTACAGGAAAGAGCTCAAGAAGTTCGACATTACCGACATGGTGCGGGACTGACTGCTTGGAGCATGGTTGGACGGATGTTAGACCAGCTACCCTGCACTGCTGCAGCGGCTGCACCTCTCATGCCTTACCCTCGAATGCTTTGAACCGTGCGCTGTGCACTACATCATCATAAAAGTTTCCTAGCATCATGAGACACCTATGACTAAGATCATGGCATCTGCTATGGGGCCTCCCGGCGGTGGTCGCTGCTTGGCCAGATTTGGGGATAGTGTAATCACAGGCTGTCTCTGCCGGTTGATGAGGGTTGGGGTTGGGGATTTGAGGCGAGCTCTTCAGACTAGATGCTCGCTGCCCGGGTTAGGATCGACATGAGGTTGCTTGGAGTTTGGAGGTCGACATCAGGATTTCCGTCACTGATTGAAATCCGTGCAGTCGCGGTTTGGGGCAGAGTAGCCTGGAATCTTGTAATCTCGTAGCACGAGTTTACTTTCATGGTCGTAGGCGAACTAGAAGCCTCTCCGAGCCTTGACGTGTCATGATGGATCGGCAGCAGATGCACGATTTCCTGGTACTGTAAGCCCATTCCCTTGCGCATACGGAGCGGCTACATGGGGGACAGGAACATGTGGTGACTTCTTCTGCACACCAAACATGTGGCATCGCTTTATGAAAAATTCCGCGTGGTTACATGGTACGAAACTGTTTTGTTGCGACTTCTTCTTTTTAAGGTAATGCGGTTGCACGGGGGCAATGGTGGCACACCGTTTGTTTATGACTTCGGTGTTTATCTGTAGGCTAGTCTCCGGAGCGACACACACTTCTCGAAGACGTCAAGGGCCCTGGTCCATGCTGACTTCACTCAACTTCCTTTCCCCTGCACTCCATCCGAGGCACATTCATCACCGAGCGCCTGGGGCCTCAGAGCAACCGACCTGTGGAGTCCATTCGGATGTTGCCTCTCTCAGTCAGTCGTACATTGCAAGCCACTGCCCCAAAATCGAGTACCGTTGCCTCTACGCCTCTGCGCTGTCAAGGAGTACTGCGCAATTCAATCAGCCAAGGTCTGAAACGCCATTACAATGTCGGGATCTGAGTTTGTCCTCCCGATTGGACTGTTGCTGAGTGGCTGCACTAGGACTGAGGGGTTAGGTGTTCGCTCGGCTATGTCTTACCGTGTCTAACACTTCCCAGACATCCTTCCCTTGTACCCCGACCGGAACTCCTCGGATCGATTCAGGTACTGGCTTACTCGGACCTCCAGGCCAGAGCGTTTCGAGATTTTGTTCTTTGGTGATACTTTCTTTGGGATAATCAGATATGGGGGCCTGAGCCCAGAATCCGCATAGTAGGCTCGTGCCTAGCACCTCAAAATAAGCCCTGATGTCGAAGAAGCCGCCATACTGCCAAAGAAACTGTTGCTAGACTTGTAATTTGATAGCCAGGTCAGTATCAGTGTGAGTGCTACTGCTAGTGATAGAGTAGCTCTGGAGGCCCCGATCAACCCTGCCACCTTCAACCCTCTAAAGGACTGCCGGGTGTGACCGTGGAGATTTCTGGCAGGACGAATCCATCTCCCAGATCTTTCGGACAATTGCCAGCTACTTCTTTGCGGGGCCTGACCCTCGGAAGTGATGAATGTTCAGGGTTTAGGGTTTAGCTTGGTTTACACAGACTAAGAGAAGGGACACCAGGGCACTTCTCTTCACTTGAGGGTACATTGCTTGCGCGAGTTATGTTTGCGGGAACTTCGTGGGCATCGCACTTGGTGGCCCGGTCTAGGGGATCAGTCAGAAAAGCCGAACTCTGCGTCTGGGGTCTTTAGTCCGAGGACAACCGTCTGACTCCGGGTTGTGAAACAGATCGCAGCCCAAATGTCGAGCATGATCGACGATGTCAGCCAACACGAAGCCAAGCAGGTTCGATGAGTCAATCCAAGCAACTATCCCTTGCATGTCGCAGCCTCAGACAGGGCCAAGCATGTTGTGTATTTACAGTGCGAAAACAATATGTACATACCATCACCCTCCTTCCCGTTTTTACAGGACCCCTTGATGTGAAATAGTAGGGTGCACCCGGAGCCTGGCTTTGGTTGGGGGTCGCTTAATTGCAGACCAAAAAATTAATGACATAACCTGTATCGCCTGTCTCCCTCTCTGTCTCTCTCTCTCTCTCTCTCGCTCTGTCTCTGACTGCCGGGTATGTGGTCTGCCAAATGAAGGGCCTAGAATGAAGCAAGAAATGGGGAAGGAGAGCGAAAATTAATGACCATAAACTCACTTGTATCTTCGCCCAATAATCTCACTTGTATTTTCGCCGAATTTGATTGCAATGAGGGGGGCAGACGGGGGCAGGGGCTTGCATAAAAGAGGGAGACGATTGTATGGCAATGGACATTGTCGCGGTCTATGTATAAATGATGACGATGAATGAATGTATGTATGTTCATTTTTATCGATGTGCCTCCGCATCGATGGGTCGCTGTAAATTTGTATGTATGTAATTGTATGTATGTATGTAGGTAGGTAGGTAGGTAGGTAGGTAGGTAGGTAGGTTGGCAGGCGTATATATATATATATACATGTATATAATATATATATATAATATATATACACATGTATATATATATATATGTATGTATGTGTGTATATATATATACATACATATATATATACACACATATACATATACGTACCTGGGTATGCACAAATGAATTAACAGTATAATCGTTGTTATGTATTTACATGTGTAGGGTCGAGACGATTAAAGTTCGAAAGGGACACCTGCCAAGGCTTCTCGTCATTCCCCCACCAATGCATCAGCAATTGCAATCCCTTGACCGGCAGGGCTTGCCTTGCCCCAACCCCGAATCCCCAGAACCAATTTTACCAAGCCCGTTGCTGCCGTTGCTTTAAGGATCATGAGCACGGTGAAGATCTTCAAGCAAGCGCTGCAGGATTGGAGCGCACGCTTTCTCTCCCCTTGGTCCTCCCTGGGCGAAAAACCAGAAGAATCAGCCACAGCAGCAAACCAATCCATGCAGCCTGTGGCACGTGAAGGGGTCTTTGCAGTAGCAGATTTGTGAGAGTTCTACTTGCCACAGCAATTCCAATGACTCTGCCCAGTACTCGCCATGTTCATTTGCACGCAACCTCGAACTTCAATGCAAGCCGGTCGCATTTGCTTCAAAGCGGTTCTACGAGATGGTGGCAAGATTTCCTCTGCAAAGGCTTAAACACTAGACCGGAGTTCTTGTCCTGCGGCCTTTCTCAGCTGTCATAGGCGTTTTTAGCCACCAGCCCATTTAACAGCATCATGTGCAACAGCATCACCATCGTTTGCACCATTCTGAACACCAGCCCTCACAGCGACGTCAGTAGAACTTCACGATGCTTCCTGATCACAGGGATTTGAATGACTAGAATGTTCCGATACGTTCAGTACTTTGGTTGCACAGGGATTGGAGAATCACCAGAGCATGGACTTACATAAGGTTGATCTGAGAGATTTGGAAGGATGTGCGTTTGATTACCGAGCTTGCTTCGGCTTTCTGGATGGAGCCAGGATTTGCTGCCGACCCCGGCCAAGTCGCACTACCTCTTCAACCTGCGCGACATCTGGCGCGCACGGGGTCCTGGTAAGGCCGACTACCCCGAAACGAGGGGACCTTTAATTTCACGCCTACATCCCCGAATCGTGCCATCCATTGGAATCGTCGGGAGTTTTCGGTGGAAGGTAGCCCAGCCTCCGCTGCAGGAGCAGTAGCTTAGTAGCAACTAATGCCGGGACAACACTACAGCTCAGGCATCTTTCGCCCATTGGACATGCGGTGTGGGTTGTGCGACGAAGCTTCGAGAGTTCTGCCTGGCATTCTGAGGTCTTCCTTGGGCTGTGCACTCTGAGCTCCAAGAAGGTCGCCAGCCTTCGCATCGGTCCTTGCGCAGTTGACTCTCTGACCTGAGCTCCAAATCCGAGTTCCATGAAACCTGAAACATATCTAAACACCGAGAAGCTTTGGCCCGTGCCTAAATGGACCAGCAAAATCCGGCTCATCACCAGCTCCTCTGTTCTCCTGTGGACGGCTTTTCCATGCTTTCTTCCGTTTGCGGCACAATCGAAACTAGAGCTTGCGACAAAACAAGCCATCGTGGTATTAGTCATCTTCTGAAGTTCGCAAACACAATGACTGTCAGAATGGGCATAGTGGTCGTGTTGGTCCTGAAACTCATCTTGCCACTACAGTAGCCATATAAGACAAAGGAAGTTAATGACAGCAAACATATTCGAGCTATCAAGAAATATACTCGGAACAGGAGAGAGGAGTGACAAGTGTGATGGCAATCATCGTAATTGTAGTGAAGGCACTGTTCAGACTCAGTCAGCGAAGGCGAGAATCTCGAACATCGAAGTTTAGAGCCTGCGATGGACTTTCTATAAGAGATCCGGCATCTGTCGCAGACACCTCAACGATGCTTTCGGTCATAATTACTTGCGAATCGGAACAGAGGACCTGTCCTTCCGTCCCGGTCCTGACAAGATCTCTGAGCACTGCAGCCGCACACCCCGTAAACCTTGACACAAAAGGGCCAACCTTTCAATCCGAAAACCCTCGAGCCATCCCCCCTTTGCAGGCGAACCATCGGGACATCGTGATCCGTTGCTGGTGCCACGAGATTCAGCGGGTGCCCTCCTAGAGTCAAAGAGCGATTTAGGTCTAGTGTCGATATGCTGGCTGGTAGCAAAAATCATGTCGGAGCCCACCCTGTTTAAGACGCTGTGCTTGTTCATCAATTGTTCAGCCATGTGTTGTTCCTTTCTGGCTGTGCATGTGTATGGTTCCATGTGTGTGTGTATATATATATGCATACATACATATACATACATATACATACATATACATACATATACATACATACATATACATATACATATACATATACATATACATATACATATACATGCAGACTTATCAAAAGTGAATGCTATTCATCTACATATAGGTATAGTTATATGTAATATCAGATGTGTATATACACAGTATGTGTTGTTCGTGTGTTTATGTGTTTGTTTACAGATCCAGATAGACTGCTACAGGTGCATCACGAACTGCTACCACTGATTAGCATTTATACTTCGATACAAATGCCGATGCAGGTCTATAGTAGTATTGCTTCGGACAGAGGTACAGTTGCAGATGTAGACGCCGTTTGTGCGTTAGCAGCTGTGTAACCGCATACTACTTGGTGCTGGCTGCATATGGAAAAGACTTCTTACTGTGACACATCTGTGTGTAAACACAGGAGCACCGATCCATATGCGTGTGTATATATATATATATCTTTAGATACAAATACATATACATATATGATATATATATATAGAGAGAGAGAGAGAGGCATTTCTGCAGCAAACAAGATAAACTGGAAACGGAAACACCTGAAGACGTAATAGCTGTCGATATTGCACGTTTTAGCCACACAGATGTCATGTCGTTAGGGTCACCGGAATAGTGGGGCAGGGTGTATTGGGCTGAAGAGGTTTCGTGAGATGGCCCAGCCACTCGGAAACACCCGCTCAAGCTCTAGGATGTGCTTAAACAGCGTGGTCGTTCGGGCCAGGTCTTCGGGGACCGCCTGACAGACGAACAAGATGCGGGTTGGATGCAGAAGCAGATCACAAGCCTCTCGATGGTGTTACATTTTTGCATAGGCCCACTTTCCAACCCCATGTTAACAAGATTCGTGCCCATGGCGTCTGGAGCCGTCTGTGTTTGGAAGTGCGTCTTTCACAGTCCCACGCTCCTCCAACTACCTAGGGACCCTACCAGTGGAAACCTCCAATCCCGATCGGTCGGAACTGTTTTACGGAATAAAGGTCCCGGCTTGGTTGTTTGGTGACCGATAAGCGACCATCCGTCACTGTGACCTGTGCTGCGACTATCGTTCCCAAGGCTGAGGGGCCACCATGCCTGGGAACCCTGCAATCGGTCTGGATGTGATCCCAGGTTGTCTCGAAGAGGATTTTCAGGTCCAGGTTGAGTCTGGGCCTCGGCATGTGTGCCTTCGTGCAAGCTCTGTCTGTCCGTCTATCTACCCAGCTAGCTAGCTATCTATCTTATCTATCTATCCGTCTATCTATATACATATTCCATAGGTATACATATTTATTTTTTATTTATTTATTTATATGTGTATATACATATATATATATATGTATTTATTTATTTGTTTATTGATTTGTTTCTTTATTAATTTATATGCATATATATATATATATGCATATGTATATGTATATATATATATATGTGTGTGTGTGTATGTATATATATATACATTAAAATCATTATGGATACATATGTAAATATAATATACATAATATTGATATTAATATATACATATATATGTGTGTGTATGTGTGTGTATCCGTATATAAAATATATATGTATATATATATACACACAAGTCAACCAATCAACCGATCTATCCATCTATATCCATCTATCTGTCTAGTTTGCTTGTTTCCGACACACACACAAACAAACGAGGTTTTTCTCCGATAGGAAGCCCATACACCCTACAAATGCACACTCTATTTCACGACGTGCGGACGTCTACATAGGCATTTCCACCTGCATAGGCTCCTTCATAGACGCTGGCATGCATGCAACACGAGTGGCAAAAAATGACCAGCCTCACCCAACGCAAAGACGGACATAGATTATCTGATAAGTCTTGGTGAGTCTTCGCATCGCAGCGTTCCGCAGCATAGGCGTTTTGTTGGAAATTGCCCAGAGCAATTGAGGCCAGGATTTGTTGGACGTATAGTCATACCGGAAACCCGGATCCATCGCCACAAAGTGCGCAGCTGGCGGAGGAACGTCTTCGTGCGTGAGAGGCTGCTGTTCGCCTCCTTCCTGAATCAGGATGCCATCGACCCGGTTCTGCGTGGACTGAGTGGTGCAGGAGTACTGCCAATCACAGTTTTTTTTTACAGATCCTGAGCCCGAGTCATCCCACATCCTCTTCCAAAGTCCTAACTAGGCTTTCATGCACGGTGGTTGCCTCATACAGATGTACGGAAGTGACTGTAGTTGTTATTGACCCCTTGGCCACAGCGCAGACCTTCACAGTATCGTACAAGGTAAATAGTAACATGAGAGGGGCCAACAGCTGCACTGCGCTGGAAGCAAGGCTGACCAGCGGTACTATGAGGAAGTCACCAACATTCAGGCTGGGCAGGGTGTAGGCCAAGGGTGGCAGAAGGTCAGCAGTCCGGCAGGACTGAGACGTGCATAGTCTGCAGGTGATAGTTGTGGATGTAGATGACGCAGCCTGACCATGCATGAAAGGCCATGAAAGAGTGCATTGAAGAGTACCTGGAGGAATACAACAGCGTCAGGCTCTTACGATGTCTCGCGCTCATGGACTGAAACTGTGCCTTTGCACCATGCCGGTCAAGTCAAATCTGTGCATAGAGATTGCTGCAACCAAAACCTAGTCTAGTCCATAATCCATGAACCTTGTTGTGTGTAATTACTTCCAAACCCCTGGTTCGTAAGCCCTGAGCCTCTTTGATACATGGGACCTCAGGTTAGCAGCTTGCAGATGCCATTGGTGATGTTCTTGGACGCTTGCGAGCACTGCGCTCGCATATGCGCATGCCCTACTTCGATGCTTGCCCCGGCGACTCAGACACGTACACAAACACAAACACAAACACACACACACACACAGAGACAGAGAGACACACAACCACGAACACGTCCACGGATAGCTACATACATGTGTTCATGCATAGGTCTGTGTATGTGTACGTGCATGTGTATATAGAACGTGTATGTGTATATATATATATACACGTACATGTGTACATACATACATGCATACATACATGCAAACATACGTACATACGTACATACACATGACATAAACAAATAGAGAGGCATACACATGCATAATATGTATGCATGCATGCATGTATTAGTTTGATTAGTTTGACTCCCAGCCGTTCGGAGGCCCCGCTCCACTGACTAAAACTACTTCTCGCGCAATGCTGTCATTTTGCCCTTGCCATGTCCTGGCTTCAAATTCCATTACAAGCCCTTCGGCTTGAAGCTTTCTGTCCGCAAAGACTTTGTCCAAAGCTTGCCTCGGCAACGGACTAATTTAATCACACCCATGGTTTATAAACCCATGGTGCGGGCAGCAAGTAACATGGAGCTACCTGGTAAAGCAAAGGCGCAGAACCCTTCAGAAACTCTCCTTGAGGCTGAAGGGTTCCATGATCAGCGTTCTGTCGGATGTACAAGATACACTGTTCACAGCAGAGGACCAAGGACACATGCATGTTCTGAGTTCTCAGTCTGTCAATGATATGACCATGCGCTGTGCTGTCGTGTGAGTAGAGGCAGTGAGCCTGAGGGTAGACATGAAAACAATGACAGGAAAATGTGGGAGTCAGAAGACGAGATCGACTGTAATTTACTAGTATGAGGCAAAGAAGGTTAATCACTCGGGCTTTGGAGGGTATGGTGGGGCGGCGACCGCATATGTATGATATGTATGTACGTATATTGAATGGAACCCCCCCCCCCCTGTTTCCAGCTTTGAGGTTGCAGCCTGCTCGCAGGGCTCGGCCTTGGGAACTATGCGTGTTGCATTAGCAGCTTTCCAGGTCGTGTGCTGAGTCAGCCGAGTGGCAACGTCCTCCTCCTTGGGGCCAGCAGCCTAGATGTAGGGGTTTGGGTCATGCTGTTGCAGACAGTCTGAGGTGTCTTACGTGTAGGGGAAGTTCGTAAAGAAGAAGTCGGATACGGGCTACCAAAGACAGGGATTCAAGGGATGCGGGGACTAATCAGAGCTTCAGGACTTTAAGTTTAGGGCATCAGAGTGGACTTGTGCGCGTGGAGGAGAGGCATAGTCTCCTTGTTTCAGATCTGCGCAGTTTGAGGGCAGCTCTCGAGAGTTTCCGCACTTAGGTTGTCTTAGCTGTTTGCTTTGGGCCCTGAGTCTAGAACATATAGTGCAAGCTTCAGGAAGGCCATTACGAGAGCTCCTCCCAAAGACACGGACTTTGGAGCCGACGTGCGCATGTCAAAGGATCAGCATGCAGAGAGAGAGAGAGAGAGAGAGTGTGTGTGTGTGTGTGTGTAATTACATGTGCATGCCTGTGTGCGAGCGAGGGTGTGCGGGCACACGTGCATATGTTTCACGACTTCCCGAGGTGCTGGCGCATGCTTCGATCCATCTAGTTGGTACATACGGGCATTCATACGTGCGCATGTCAAAGCTGTGTGTGTCTGCATACTCCGCACAAAAAAAGGGGAAGGGCCATGCTAGGGAGCCAACTGCTCGCGGTCGCTTCAAGTTTTCGTGGTAGCAATTGAGAGCTGCTTTACCCCTGGAATTCATCATGAATCAGCAAGCCTTCGAGCCTTGAACTTCCTGAACTTTCAAAACGAGAAAGACACTGCCTCCCCTGATGCATCCCAGCGAAGTCACAGACATGACAATCCAAAGGGAAGACCGTATTCCCGTGACCCCACACCCCCATGTCGCTAGCCGCCCCGAAGCTCCTCGATCACTTGGCCGGGACAGGTTGGTGGAAGCGGGCGCCAAAGCTTGACTCGGCTGTCCACCTACATGAACGAAGCCTGCTGAAAAGCATAGACTTCAGGGTTTCCATTCAAACTAAGCGCGACTAACTGAGCGTATCATGTAACAGCACCGCCGCGGAATTCTTGTGCTGTTGCCAAAGACCCCGTGAGAAGAAAGCGTTTGCTTTTGCTGTTGGAACGTCATTGGTCGTGCCTTCGTTATAGCGTCCTTGGCTTCTTCACTCCGGTGCACAGCGTTGATCCCGAAAAGGCTGCATTGTAGACGTGCGCGCGCGCGGGGCAAATCGTTAGTTTAGTTCAACTGTGTTGCCGCTCGGATACTGCCACGAGAAGTCATCCAGACAAATCGGACAACTCTCTATACTCGGTGGTTTGTCTAACTATTGCGTCCTGAAATCGACAGTGCTCCCATTCAGCCTTTGATATCCTTTGAGTATATGTGTGAATGTTGCATATACTTATACTTATATATACATGACAGATAGTCTGTACTGCTCAGTGTATTCTGGTGCTTTTCGAAGACTTACGTAAAACTTAAAACTGTCTTCGTCCCCAGACTTGTTGCCGAGGAGTGTGAGTGCTTCCAGATCGAGGTGGCCAAAGGTGGGACGATTGATGGTCTGTCAAGCATGAAGCCATGGCCCCCATGAGTACATCAACAAGTCTCTTTCGCCTCCACTTCCGAGCGAGGTGGCGCCTCAGAGTTTCAGAGTTGGAGAGAGCGGACTTGATTCGACAGGCTATGGCATGTCTGAGTTCAGGGATGCGACCCGGATGCAATTTACTCTGCAGACATCTTTGTCACCGTTGGGTACATCACGCAGCCAATGTTCCGAGAATGAGCTCAGGACATCAAGAAGTGCCTCATGAAGTGTGGGGTGGAGGACAAAGTGCAGGTCTTCCTCTTTTGTCGCTTGCCACAACAACCACATGCATGGCGTCGTCTGTGCGTCACGGTATCGTTTGCATCGGTGACCGGTCAAATGGTCTTCTCCCAGCCCCCGAGTTTCGAACCTCAGAGAAAGCCGACGGCTTGTCCTGCACGTGCTCGCAACGGCAACACGTCCCAGCATCGTCACTCCTGTAGACATCCCCGATCCCTGCAGGTTAAAGTTTACAGCCCAAAAACTTCGCGGGCGCAGCTCATGCTCCAAGGCGACACACAGATCGTAAAGGAAGATTTCGTCGAGGCCATCAACAACGTGCTGAACAGTGGCCACCTCAGAGAAACACCCAGGGGCCAATGTAAGCCGCCGAAGCCTGAGCTGATGCTCAGGTGGCGATGTGCCGAACCTCTATGCCAATGAGGTGGGACCGCCAAGCCGACTACTCTAGTGACTGGCTGACTGTCCTATATGTTTTTATTTACATGCAGATAGATTCAGGTAGATGTATAAATACTTTATCTGTGTAGCTATGTGTGTTTGTATGTATATATGAACCTATGTAGATATCTATGTCTGTCTGTCTGCCTGTCTGTATGTACGTATGTATATGTGTGTGTGTGTGTCTCAATGTTTTCGGTATGTCTGTATGTATCTATGCCTCGCCATCCAGCTAACTACCAGCTAGGGTAAGTAAGTAGGCAGGCAGGTAGGTAGACACAGGTAGGTGTCTGTGTGCTTTTCTTTTCTGTATGACATGTCTGTTTGTTGTCGATAGACGTTTCTGCGGTTAGAGCACAGCTGTATGATCGAAAGATGTTGAACCGGAACAGGTACTGCATGATCCCAGAAGCCTAAACCATACTTCCCCAATCCGTGGATCGAAGGACATGGAGTCCATCTCCGGTGCTTGTCGCCAACTATGCTGCACCCTCAGCTGCTACTGTGTGTCCGATTGAGGGTTAAGGGTTCTTGTTTGCTCGGCCTTTGTTACCCGCCCTATCTCTGTCGCTCCGCTCGCTCCCATCTCTCTTTTCTATCGCTCTCCGTCTGCATTCGCACTTTCTCTTCTGTCTGCCGTTTGCAAGTGGCGCATGGGCCATCTAGTGCACATGTGTTGATCCATGCAAGTGCATGCCGCAGTTGGTGACTGCACCACGAGATTGACAGAGGTCCGTAAGCACAAGTTCCGGCAGGTCAGAATATGGGAATGCAGCCGAACAAAGCCAACCTCTTCAGTGCCTACCTCTCGAGGGCCCGCCCGATCTTGCACCGAGTGCGGCTGTGAGATGGTCTACAGAGCTCGGGATGCTTCGGCCATGCTTCGGTGCTTGATGCTTTGGGAGTTGAAGCTTGAAGTTGCAGGTCAAGAAGAACGTTCATGTCGTCTTGGCGTTCTCACCAGTGGGTGACGGCTTCCGCAGCCGTGGCTCGGCTGAAGTTCGGAGCCTGACGTTTGCAGCACCGGTCCTCATTTCCCCTGGGAGCAGATATTCATTACTTTCTGCAGTCGTCGTGCGACTTTCCGAGTTCTTCCTGTCGACGTCTCAATTCCAAGATGATCTCTGGCCTTCAGGTTTGCGGATGTTCCCCTCGCTGGTCAATTGCGACGACCTCAGCTGTATATCGGTGTTTCTAGGCCCTAGGCCCTTCGAGCACAGATCAGACGGGAGCTTCAATAAACTAGACACATGACACTTCCACCACACAACTAAATGCAATGCATGCAAGTTCAAATCTCCCAAGTCCCCGTTGAAGTTTTTGAGATGCTGTGGTTTCTGAGCGGGGTTTCTTATAGGCATGAGGACCTTGGAATTGAGGGCTGGTTGGGGGCACCGTCGGCTTTCCCGTGCCTTTTGCTTCTTATCTTCTGTCTACATTGAGGATAGAACCTGAGGGCACGGACTGTAGTGCCTTCGGATGTCGGCTTTTTCTGTTCAGTGTGTACCAGATGGTACCTCATTCTCATTTTTTGCCCTTCAGTTGCCGTGACCTGCAGCTTTCCAATCTAGTGATGAGCAGCTGGAATTGCACAGCACATGCCGTTGTCTCATTTCTGCAGCTCGCACTCCTGCGAAGCTGTTGCAGAACCTTTGCACAGATCCCTTTCAACTTGCCAGAACGGACACATTGAAACCCACAAAGAGGGACATCGCACGGAAGATGCACCGGTGCAGCCATGCTGGAGCTTGCACTTGCAGGGTGTGGCAGGCCAGTGCCATCCCACGGGCCGTTGGAACTTGCATAGCATTTGCTGGACAAACGTGGTTCCTCCGTTTTGATCACCGCAGTTGCTGCATGAATTTGACATAAGAACTTGGCCCGTCTTTCCAGACGTGCTTACCTTGCCAATCGTTGTTGCGTTGAAGAACTCATTTATAGCGGGAGCCGAGACAGGATACAGCATAGGTTTAGCCTCAAGTGGAATAGGCAATCGGGTGCCTTAGCAGCTTAGACAATCCTCTTCCGCTGTCCACCCAGCGTCGGTTAACGGTGGTGCAAGCAATCAAGGGTATGGCTTTTCGGAGCCTTACGGCTTTGTATGTGAAGAGCTACGTATTCTTCGGGCTGTGAGCGTGCCGAGCGCATACAGTTGTCCACGCAAAGTTGTTGAAACTCGTATCCAAGCGGCACTGTGGTCAGATAGGGATGATAGGGATGATACCGAGATGTTCATGCCAATTCATGCTTCCCTGTTTGCTACGAGGCTTTCCCAAGGCTCTGAATATACAGCGACAAAAAAAGCAATCCACACAGGAACAACCAGTATTCCACGAGTCGTATCTTCCTGCCAGCAAGTGGCAGATGCAAAGTCACACAAAATGCAGGATCATCAGCATCATCAGCATCAGTATCATCAACAACATTCTTATGGTCGTGCGCAACTTGGTATCTTGATCTCGGTATTCACCAGTGCCATCATCATCATCATCATAGTCATCACCGTCATCATCATCATCATCGTTCGTCGCCGTAGTCGTCTTCCTGATAATCGTCGCTGTCATTCTTCAGTTTAATTGCTGCACCAGAATCTTCTATATACGCTCAGTATTCATCTTCATCGTCAACCAAGATGCCCTCACCACCATCGTGTCACTGGCTGCCGCAAGTAGTCTCTCGGAGGCGCCTGCTTGAATGGCTCTGTTGTGGAGAACTCCTGGCACTACGCGCGGCGGGCCGCATCGTGGAGATTCATCAAGCGCCTTGTTTGGGGGTTTAGGCTCTGGCTTTTCTCTTCATCTCGTATGTAATCGTATTCGATGATTTATTGTTTTCTTCATGCTGCCTTTGATATGTCGCGGGAACTCTATTGGTTTCAGGCCTTCTGGAGGATCGTGGACTCGTGCCTTTACTTTGTAAAGCTCCGGCTTGACGAGAGGCCGAAATTCCTGATTACAACCGATCAGCTCGCTGAAGCTCGAAGAACTGAAAAATGAAAACTCGTGCGCTTATTGGCCTTTGCTCCAGGAGGTGCTGCAAGCTGCCTCATGGTCCACAAACCACCGGCGCTGGCTCGGTGCGCTAAAGGCTGACGTAGTCATGCTAATGACTCATGAGATAGGAGTGGAGCGTGAATGGCATGCTCGAAATCACGAGGCATGAGAAGGCTGCTAGTTTTTTTCCGTCAGTTGGCCAGTGGCGCATGTACCAGTCGTTGCAACCTGTTAGAGCACCAGCCGGAGCTGTCCGGGGCTGCATCCACGTCAGTGCGACTTATTGTTTTACACGTTTACAAGTAGTGGCAGCAGCAGCAGCAGGAGGAGGAGGAAGTAGTAGTAGTAGTAGTAGTAGTAGTAGTAGGAGTAGGAGTAGGAGTAGGAGTAGGAGTAGGAGTAGGAGAAGGGGTAGGGGTAGGAGTAGTAGTAGTAGTAG
>CAJNJA010065731.1:0-22908 GCA_905231915.1 Symbiodinium necroappetens
CGACAGGGGTCACTCGAGGCGCTCCTACCACAAACAAACCTTATACCCTAAACCCCAAAACCCTAAACCAGCCAACCACCCTAACGCCTAAACCCTAAACCTTTAAGAAGCTTATAACCCAAAAGCCGGTAAAGGGCCCGGAATACCAAAGCAAGAGACCTGCGATGCTGGAGTGAAAGGCTGCATCACTGGCGCCTTGCAACGGCGGGGTTTCTTACTTCCCCAATCAGCCAGGTAAATAGAAGGTCGAACTTTCAGATTACTATTACATTGTAAGAACCCAAAAAGTCTAAAAGGTTGCGTATTTAAGTTGAGTATTGAAGAACTGAACCTATTCGGGGTTCTGGGGCTTCCAATTGGGGTTGCAAGGCTCTAACCTCAAGACGCATCATGAAGTCGTCCTTCCGCAATGCGAATTCTGTACTATGTAACATGTTGACAGTGTCTTGCATGAACAATGAAACCCCGACACATGATGATAGTACAGAGAAACCCAAATCGCATTAGACAAGACCGCAGCAAATCTACAGGCCATCGGGAGCTAAACCTTAGACCCTTAACTGTTGGGACACCCGGCTCTCCAAGTTACTTACAAATTCATGGCATGGGCCACGTGTCCAAAGCACTCCGGCAAAAAACCTTGAATCATGCCTAAACTCTGAAACATAAAAGCAGAACCCTAAACCCTAAACTCTAAAACATAAAACCAGAACCCTAAACCCTAAACTCTAAATCCTAAACCCAGAACCCTGAACTCTAAACCCTAAAACCAGAACCCTAAACCCTAAACTCTAAATCCCAAACCCAGAACCCTGAACTCTAAACCCTAAAACCAGAACCCTAAACCCTAAACCCAGAACCCCGAACTCTAAACCCTAAAGCCGGAACCCTAAACCCTAAACTCAGAACCCTAAACCCGAAACCCAAACGCCCAAACCCAAGCCCTAAGGGGAACAAAAGCCCGCAATCTCGGCCTCTCGCCGCACGGCCGCGGAACAGCACTCCATGGCTGAAAAAAACCCTGCTTACCCACCTCTCTGAACCTTACAATAACCCTAAACCCTGAACTTTAACCCCAAACCCTAAGCCATGATATCTAAACCCTAAACCCTGAAATCTACCGAAAAGGCCCTAACTAGTCCCTTTTTGGGGGGTTTATATTTAGAATACTATGGTAATCCCCAAAAGGAACTACTTAGGGGCCTATGGGTATACCCGCAACTGGCTCTACATTCTGGACTACTAAAAGTTATCCAAACATGGAGGCCTGATACTGAATCTTGACAAATTGTTCGGGGCCTTCTGTCTTGGAATTTAGACTGCATGGAAGGAGGCTTCCAAACTAGGGGTCCCAACTGAGGAGTGCGTATGGTGCGGATCTTAGTAAGCCGTACTATGCCGAGTCGATTTGGGTTCCTTCTCTTGCGAAACTCAGAAGGGCCAAGCAGGCAGGACTTGTGAGACATGGTGGTCGCATCTTCCGAGCCAAAATCGTCGAATGATGCATCAAGAGGGGGACTCTTCCTAAACCCTAATACGGATCTCGTTCTTAGAAAACTGATCCCAGTTTTTTCACACCTCCAAGCCTCAAGCTCATGTGGATTGAAAGAAGCGCTTCGAAACGGTGTACCTGGACTCTTGATTGTAGTCTTCTTGGCACTTGGGGTTAGCTTATAAGATCCTAGATATGAAATTGGCTAACCAACAAAGAACTACAAGCGCAGTAAAGCTGAGGATAGTAAGAGTTGCGTATATAGGCCCAACACATACAAGTAGGTTGCTGACAAAGGAAGTTGTACTTCAGGGGCATTGTTCCTGCCTTCCCTCCATCAACCCTCTATTAGACCCCAATTACCCATTCTTTGGGGCCATATACCCCTATTTGAGGGTACAAGGAGGGTCCGGGAAGGTTCCCAGCCTCAGCCCTCTGCCAATGCAAACCCTAAACCTGACCTGTCGCCAGCAAGAACCTAGCTTAAGGAGCTATATAAACACACCATGAAAACAAATCGTAAAGTGATGACTTGGTAGCCGCCCTGCTTACGCTTTAATTGTGAATCTTATCCTTAGGGTTTAGTGCTTCGGGTTGTTATGGCTCTACTACCCAACGTATGCCAACCCAAGTTCATCCACTGCACTCCTAAGCATACAAGCACCTGGCCGAGCCCGACCCGCGAACCTGTCTAAGTCGCTTACTCTAGGCAGGTAGTTTTCCCTGATGTGCGGAAGTGCAAAGCCATACTGCTCTGGGCTTTTAGCGCTATAGTACATGAAGCTGGTCATAAACACGTGATGAAGTCAAACTCAGGTGGGGACGTCAAAAAGCTATTGGATGCGCTGCGGCTCCAACTCAAAACTGTGGGGTTCTGTACAATAAGGCTCTAAGGACTCATATTTTTAGGCTTTTGGACCCAAAGACGATACCAAAGAAGCCTTTGGGCTGTTTTGAGCCTTGGGTGTAAGAAGTTATGACGAAACACAGCCTGCAACTAGTTGATCACCGCTGGTCTCGAACAAGAGTTGTTAACGAATCATCGTCGAAAAGACGTCAGTAGCACCTCAATAACAAGGGCACCTTCTTTTCGAAATATTCGGTTTGAATATGGAGGTCGCAAAATGCAAACGTCAAAAGGGTACTACTGGGGAACCTAGATAAGTTTTTAAAGCACCACAAAAGACCTTAAACACATAAACCCCAAACCTTAAAACCCCAAAACAGTAAGTCACCAGCGGCCTCCTTAACCCGAAACCCTAGTCCCGTACAACCCAAAAACACACAATAAAAGTAACACAACACCATGCATAACAGCCTGTTGTTTTAGGGCTTACCCATAGGCCCCTAAGTAGTTTCTTTTAGGGATTACCTTATAGAAGTCTAAGTATAAACCACAAAAAAGGAGCTACTTAGGGGCCTATGGCCCTAAACCCTAAACCACAAAAAGGAGCTACTTAGGGGCCTATGGGTAGGGTTTGGGGAAGACCCGGGTGAGAAGCGGTGGCCTCTCGCTTCTGAAAGCGGGCCGCGACTTTCTGGTCGCCTGGAGAACGGGCTTTAGGGTTTAGGGGTTTAGGGCTTTAGGGCTTTCGGGTTTAGGGGTTCAGGGTTTTAGGGTTTAGGGGTTTAGGGCTTAGGGTTTGACGGGCCGAGTAATCTACGGAGTGTAATGAAGCCGAAGAGGGCTCCTAGAAGGAATCCTGTGAGGGATCTATATAGGATTCATAGGGGCTTTTTTGGGTTTTGGTGGCTTTTGGGTTTTGGATTTGGGGGTGCCCTAACCATCGTACGAGCCCGAAAAGGGTACAGGGTTTGTCGTTCAAATTCCAAATAGGGATTCATAGTATATGGGCATAGGGACCCTACATTAAGGGTCACTTGGTCTTTGAGGTAGGCTTTTTACGGATTAGGATTAGGATAGTAGAGTCTGGAGGTTTGGGGGTTATAAGGACCCTGGCAAGTAAACCTTAAACCCTAGACCAAAGCCTTAATTAGGCACAATCGTCTCACGGGCACACCACGTACGAGCAGCCCACAGGCAAGGTGGCACATCAGGAGGCCGCCGTCTCATCGGCGACGGCATGTGAGCTTATCGTGCACCACCCGCTCCGCTCCGACAGTTTTTGTGAGATTCCACGGCTACGTCGTGGTGGTGCAGAGACGGTATACACAATGCCCTCATGCTCAAAACAGAAGGTGATGCTGACGGACAGCTCGTCATGTAGGGAATGATAGGGGCCCTGTGGTCCAGGCATACAAATACACCCTAACCCCTAAACCCTGATGTGCAGAAGGCGGTGTGTTTTGCACCCCCTAAGGGTCCATGTACCCAAGTAGACATACTTTGGCCTTAAAGTAGCCCCTATTTGGATACTTTGGGGCCAAAGTATATACTATTTGGGTACATGGACCCTTAGGGACCTGCAGGCAGAAGAGCCTTGCGTACGACTGCAGGCCGGGCAAGGGTCACGACTGGCCTCTACTTCAGGGTTCTTGGTGCCTGCGTAAGGGTTGCGAGCTTGCGAATCAGGGAGGGCTTATAGGGTTTAGGGTAATTGCGAGCTTGCGAATCAGGGTTTAGGGCTTATAGGGTTTAGGGTAATTAGTGGGGTTTGGGGATTACGGTTTAGGAGTTTAGGGCCTAGGGATTGAGGCAGCAGCATTTGGGGCTTGGGGCTGCGGGCATATGGCTTCGGGACGAGGATTTAGGGCCAGGAATAGTGCAAAAAGGACCGGGCACATGAATTAGCGGTTCTTCGTTATAGTCACTATAAGGGATACCACAAGGGATACTGTCGGTCTAATTATTTACTGCAATGCTCGGAGTTTGACGTTTAACATGTCGGTGCTAGAGTAACGTGTGAAGTGACCAGGTTTAAGGCATAGCTTCCGAGGTTGAGAAGCATCTGACATGAGACTAAAATGAAACAAGACCTGGCTTTGGTAGGAACGGCTGCGACGTCTGACCATCAAACAAATTCAAATTTCGAACCTTTTGTTAACCCTGCTTGCAAAGCCCTCTAGTAGATGAGTCTCTTCAGGTGCTTTACGGTTGATAGCATTTGGAGATCATCGAAATTGTAAGCTACGCCACAGTTTACGCCTCACCTGAAAAACTCATGCGGCAGACAACGTCAATAACAAACCCTAGGCTTCCAAGGACCTTATAGTCAGGGCCCTAGACCCCTTAAGGACCCAATGAATAAAGGTCCTTGGAAGCCCAGGGAAACACTACAAAACCCCTTGCTTACAGACACCTCACCAAAAAGACAGGACTCTGGGAGATCCTATTTCACCCGAAACCAGGGTTTAGGGTTTAGGGAACCCTAACTAGGCTCTCCAGTAACCCCTTCATAAGAAGGGTACCCTTTTTTTTTTCTACTATTTGGTCTTAAAAAGGAGACCCCAAACGAAAAAAGGCAAAAGGGTACTACTGGGGAACCTAGCTAAACCTTCAACCCTAAACACGCTAAACCCGACTGTCTGCAGCACCGACATCTTGCACAAGCAAGGAGGCACAGGTGCAACGGAATATGAATAGGGTATATAAGGCTTGTCGGGTTTATGGTTGGCGGGAACTCACATGATGTGGACCTTCATCAAAAGTTCGACTGGGTTTTGAGGCTTCTTCTGTCATAAAACAGATGAGGGAACTGGAGAAATGGGCTTTGCACATCTTCAAGGCCAACGTTACTCCCACCCCAAGCCTAAACCCTAAACCCTAAACCTAAAACCCTAAACCCTAAACCCTAAACCCTAAACCCCAGAGCCAGAACTTCTCGCGGCAAGCAGCTGGTGGTGCTCTGAAACTGCCGAAATCGAACCGGCACCCCATGCCTGCATCGGGTTTACTTGGGGGTTAGCTAGGGATCAAGGTTTGCCACCGTCTGGTACTGAAGGCACCAGGGACCTAGCAAGTAGTACATGAATCGGTGTTCACCAGGATCAGCCCACTTCCGGCACTCAGAAAATTGACCGCTGGTACCCAGATAAGATTTAAGGTATATTCCTTAACTAAAGGGTTTTGGAGTCTCTGGGTAACAGACTTGTTCAGTCCCCGATGCTGTAAGTGCAGTTTAGCGGTCGGCCACTCGACGCCGTAGCATTGTTAGACATCATAAAGTAAAGTCGACTGGTTTAGGGTCAGGGGTTTAGGTTTTTGGTTTCGGAGTTGATCACCGGTCTGGAACTTTGCCCACGCCCTCTGCAAATACCCGGGGCACGACCCAAAATCCCCTGAATGTATACATGACAAATAAAATTTAGCTCAAGGTGTTTTGTGTGTACTATCCAAGATACTTAAGCAGCTCATACATTTATGTATATATATATACACACACTCTAATGTTTATGTCTTGTATGTATGTACAAATGTATACATGCATGCATGCATGCATGCATGCATGCCTGCCTGCCTGCCTGCCTGCATGCATATATGTAGTCGAATACATTATCTTGACTTGCTTTTCTGGTAAATCACTCTTGCTGATTTAGTGCATGTACGTTACGGACTTGACAGTTTATTGAATGTTTATGTAGAGACTTCTTCATTTACTTACACGCTCCTCTATCTATGTGTTTATCCTTTTTTTGCTTGTTAGCTATTTTCTGACTTGTACAATATCAGAAGCAATAGGAAGAATGCTTCCCAAGTTCCTCACATGTTCCTGAGGCCCAAACAGACCCAAGGCTTCTATAGGGCCCCGAGGGCCAACATGTCAGCATAGGCAATAAAAGCAGAATCTAGGGGTGTAGGGTTTTTTTGTCGCGGAGGCGGCTTGCCGCGGGATGCGGGACGCGGGACGCAGGACGCGGGATGTGGGAAAGAGCCAAACGCCCAAACCATAGCTTCATCCTAAACTTCTCTACCCGACAACCTACATGAGCCGGACCCTGAGACAGCAAACCTTGAACTGACGAAGAGGTTCCAAAGCCCTATAAACCCTAAAGCCTCTAAACCTCAAAGCCCTAAACCCGAAACCCTAGGCTCTCTAAACCCTTACACCCCTAAGCCCTAAACTTTGCCCAAAACCCTAAAGCCCTAAATCCTTAAACCCTAATCCCTTATAATATAGTACCCCTGTAGATCCCTTAAAGGGACCCTAATAACCTTACCTACCAAACTAACCCCCGCCTGAAGGCTAGCTTGATGCGCTGCTTGTTAAGCGGCACCTGGGCGCCGACACGCATGGCGGTTTAGGGTTTAGGGTTTAGGGCTCCAGGGTTGTGGGATTGTAGGGCTTAGGGTGTATAGGGTCTAGGGGCTTGTACGGTTTAGAACTTTAGGGCTTAGGGTTTAGGGCCTTAGAGTCTAGCCCAAAGGGTCCTAAGTACCTACATGGGGGATAGGGGCCCAAACCATAATAAGATTTCCATGTGAAGAAATCCTAAATTCTAATGTTAGGACCCTTGGGTACGGTTTAGGGTGTAGGGCTTAGGGTTTAGGCGTACAAATAAACAAAGAGTCTCCCATTGCTCATCTACAGGATAAGACCACGAGGCGCTTTATAAGGCTCCTGAACTCCACTTGGAGGATTATGGGACTTAGTAAGTAGGGTGCTTTTTGGGGGTTTTATAGCGTTCTATACAGGCAAGATAAGGGTCCAGGAAAAGAGAAAACAAGAAGATGTAAAACCGGTAGGTTTTTAGGGGCGGAGGAGGATCCCATACACCCCAAAACCTGAAGTTAATTAGGGGCCTATAGGATGGGATGCGAGGTTGCAGGGGCCTGGCGGATGGTCTTGCGGCTCGGTGTTTTCATTTCGGGGCCTAGGGTGTAAGGCTGAGGGTGTTAGGATTTGAAGCTTTTTTAGGGTTGCTGTAACGTTTATGGCTTAAGGAAAAGACTGGAAAAAGGAGACACGCATCTTCACCTGTCACATGATAGTCGAATCTAGAGCTTCGGAGGACACGGATAACCAGTATTAGCAACAATTCAATGTTTCAGGCTTCTTCAGCAATGCAATGCCAAGACTCTAGACGGTGTCTCTGGAAGCATCGGGGCTCGCTGATCAAACCATGACTACTATCGTGGAATTTTGTCTACCATCAATAGTATCACCGGGGCTTAAGAGCTTTGCATTTAGAGCTGTTGATGGGTGGTCCCTGCCCCAGCCCCCAAACCCTCCCATCATGTCATACATAATCCATGTTTTCCTCGCTCGTTTGCTGTCTCGCTCGCCCTGGCGTCAGAAGCAGCGATCTTGCCTGTCAGCACAACTGTCGCCATGAGCCCCACAGTAACACAGCCTTGAGACCCAAAGCTTTAGTTTTGCAAATCGAGTCACGACCTGGAAATGCAAAAAAATGTGCCAAACACATAACACGAGGTGTCATCGTTAAATCAGAGGAGCAGTAGAACAGCGGCGGTACTGCTAGCAGTAGACGTAGCCGTAGCCGTAGCCGCAGCAGGAGCAGTGGCAGTGGCAGCGTCAGCGGCAGCGCATGAGGAAGTTGGTGGTCGTGGTCGTAGTATTAGCAAAAAGACAGTTCATGCATATCAATCACGGGACTAGCAATGTGTGCATTGCCCTTGGCACTGAAAGCAGATGAAGGTCAGGAATACTCAGCGCCAAAGCAGGCAACAAACCTAAACCCTAAACCCTAAACCCTAAACCCTAACCCTAAACTCCAATATATGGCATGATCACGACATGCACTGCTCGGTGATGCTGAGTCTGTAAGACCTGGGACCTTCCAACATCCCTTTTTTACTTAAGGAATCTACCCCAAATCAGGTTTAGGGTTTAGGGTTTAGATCATATTTGGCATCCTACTTCTAATTTGAGTGGTACTCCTTGATTAATAATCAAAAGGAATCTACCCTAAATCCCTAAATCATATTTGGCATGCTAATAAAAGTTGAGTGGTACTCCTTGAATAATAATCAATGGATACCCATAGGCCCCTAAGCAGATCCTTTTTGGGATTACCTTATAGGATTCTAAATACAAGCCCCCACAAGGTACTACTTAGGGGCCTATGGGTAATAATCAATGGATAGTGCAAGGTCGAGGACTAATCCTGGATCCTTTGGCAAACCGAGTGGCAAAGGACCAGGGATGGACGACTGTCTAAATCCTAAACCCTGAACTTTAACCCAAAACCCTGAACCATGAGATCTAAACCCTAAACCCTGAAATCTACCCATAGGCCCCTAAGTAGTCCCTTTTTTTGGCTTATATTTAGAATCCTATAAGCTAATCCCAAGAAGGAACTACTTAGGGGCCTATGGGTAAACCCTAAATCCTAAAACCTGAACCCTACACCCTGATGCAATGTCTGACCAGATCAAGCGGGCCCCATTTGCAGTTCCCCAAGGGTCCTAGGTACTGTTACTGTTACAGGGGGTACTTCCCCCAATCATCATAGCAGTTATAATATAGAGACCCTACATTCTACTAGACAGGTACTTGAGGCATTTCGGGGGTTTGTAATGGGGTTTAGGGTTCGGAGTTTACTTTAGGGTATAGGGTTTATAGGGCTTTTATTGAGTTTAGGGAGCGAGCAAGAAGTTTAGCTGCTTAGGACGTTTCGGCGTTGCTGCTTCTGACGTACCTGGCAATGGTCGCTCTGACATAACAACAATCCGCAACCCATCCCGTAACCTCAAACCCTGAAGACACAGTTTAGCCACAGTTTACAAACCTTAAGCCTTAAGCTTTGTGGGCTAGTCTAGGATGCACTACCCTAGAGCCCTAAACCCCAACAAAATACAAGCTAGCAGCATGCAGCATCTAGTTGCCAGCCTAGTATGGTCGGGTCTGGCGCCAGGTCGTGGTTTGCGGCTGTGAGCTTCCCAATTCTGGCATGGTTCCTTACTATAGAACCCCCCTCCCCCGAAACATCAGAGGCATTGCGCTGTGCAGTGAATCGATCCTTTAGGGTTTGGGGTTTGGGGCTGAGGGTTTAAACCCTTTCCCAAAACCTACCGAGCAACCTTGAGACCCGCATCGCTATACTCGGAGTCTGATTCGGCTTAGTAAGTCTGCTGAGCTATGTCTTATAACGCCTATTGAAACACCCCTACGGCCCATCTTCAAAAAAAGAACGTCCTCAGTCAACAGAGTGGGAGGTTGCAACGGTTGTAGGGGCCTAAGGAATGCAGTGTACCTGTATAGTGACACGGGTCATAAAGGACAACTGTTGCTGGTCTTCAGGCTCCTGTTCGTGAATCATCATGGGTCCGGAGACTTTCTAAGCCGGTAATGCCCTAAACTCTAAACCCATCTAAACCCTAAACCCTAAGCTCTAAACCCTAAACCCATCTAAACCCCAAAGACCCATCTAAACCCCAAAGACCCAACCCAAACCCGCAAATGCAAGACCGAATCTGCCTCAAGTACGTCCTTTCTGGATGTCACTTGGTTAAAGGAAACTACAGGTCGGGAGTTTAGGGTATATAGGGCTTCTACAAGGCTTCTATAAAGTATATAGACCTTCTATATAGATCCTATAACGGTAACTACCCACCTGAAAATGTCCTAGACTTGGGGGTATTTAAGCCGAGCCTTTCATAACCTAAGGGTTCGAGGTACAGGTATAGTCTACACCAAGGCGTTTTTGGGCTCCTATAATGTTCTTCTGTGCTCTACTTTCAAGCCCAAAAGTATAAGCTATATGGGCATTTGGACCTCTTTAGGGCTAGGGCATGTTGCTAAACCCTAACTCCTAACCCTAGGGCTAAAAAATAGCCCAAAAGCCTTATATGGTATGGTCTTTGGGCCCAAAAGCCTGAAAATATGAGCCCTTAGAGCCTTAGGGTAAACCGTTTAAGAAGTGGCCCCCTGTAATCCGAGGAATACTCCCTCGGTAAGGGCCCCCGGCTCGCTAAGATGCTTTGAATTTCGGGTTGAGGGTTTAGGGTTTAGGGTTGCAGGTTACCAAACCGTAAGGGCTTTAGGGTTTAGGGTTTTAGGGTTTAGGGTTTTAGGGTTTTAGGGTTTCAGGGTTTAGGGTGTAGGGTTTATTCCGGGCTTAGGGTTTCAGGTTTCAGGGGTTTTGGGTAGGTACGAGAGTCTATCCCGGCACGGCAAGGCAGCAGCCTTTTTCCATACGGGTGTCTTCCCGTTCGGTATAGGACGAGACATGTAGCTTGTGCCCGGGTTTCTATGCGAGGCTTCTTGCGTGAAGTCAACGCAGGCCTAGATAACCCTAAACCCTAAACCCGATGCCCTAACGAAGAATGCAGCTGCTGTCCTCGGAACCGCCTTGCTTTATGCAGCAGGCGAGCACTCTAGCCCTAGAAACGTGGTAGCTATTCATTTTTGGGGGGTTTAGGGTTTAGGGAAGTTTAGGGTTTTTTGACAAGATATGATCAAAAGGTTAGCGTTTCCCTACCCATCCCTGAATTGGAAAAAAGGAACCCTTAAAACCCTAAACTTTTACACCGACTTGATCGAGCAAAGGGCTGAACCGTTTTCAACTCTTGACGCATGTACTACTGTTGGTGATCTAAATCCTACATGACCTTAAGGACCCTAAACTATGGGAATTATATGGTATATTCTTCTTATACGGGTAATGCAGGATTTATATCATCAACCGTCTGCTCGTGAGCACCCTAAACCCTAAACCCTTAGACCCTAAACCCTTAAAAAAGGGGGGTAACCGTGTTCCTGGTATTCGGGTTGAAGGAGGAGACCCCCCACTTCTTCAACGAGCGGAAGGGTACGTACATCAACTATGTGTTTAGGGTTTAGGGTTTGGGGATGGCATCTTACTTCCCGAGGACCCGAGGTAGCAGACTTTCAACCTCGCCAGCAAACTCGGAATGCGTTTTATGCATTTGGTATAGGAGAGAGAACTGCCTAGTTGTGGAATGTAACACTTTTCGGATAACCAGATAACCTGCTTAAAGGTTAGGATCCAGTAACCAAACAGTAAGGTGACCAGAAAACAAGTCCGTCATACAAGGTCTTGGTTATTACCGTTCAATCACCAATTTCATATCAGCTCGCACTGCTTCTGGCTTCTGCGATATTGCTGCTGCAGCAAGTAAGACCCACGGTAAGAGCAGATTGAGGAGTAGTAGTTAGAAATCGTAGATTGTAAGCGTTGTCATTGACATTGGGTCGGCAGTTAAGGTCTTACACATCTTATGATTGTTCAGTCTCGTGCCGCGCAAGTCTGTGAATTTTGATGGTGCTACAGCTCTTAGAAGCTTGCATCATGCTGTTCTTCTTAACACCCAAAACCCAGACACGTAACCCAACAGCCTAAAAGTCCAGAACCGTAAACCTACGACGCAACCCGATGAGACTCTGACAAGGCTCTGAACCTGTTAACTCAAAACTTGCTTTTGGGCTTTCGGTGTAGAGCTTTCAGGCGTGCGGTTTTAGGGACGGTTTAGGGTTTAGGGTTTAGGGTGTGCTTTCAGATGCAATTGGGAATCTTGCTCGTCGCTAGATTTAGGCATTCTGGTGGTCGCGCTGACTACGCGAAGGATCGTAGGACATATTCACTAGGGTTGCAGTTAAGATAGCTCTAGTTATGATTACTTATGACCCCAATCAAGGTACTTCTAACCCTAAACCCTGAAGCCTAAACCCCTAAACCCTAAACCTTAAACCCCCAAACCCTAAACCCTAAGTCCGCTGATCTTCCGATCACCTGGCAGATTGGATGCCGGGGTGGGTCTAGGAGTTCGCGTCGGTTTAGTTTTCAACGGTTTAGGGTTTAGGGTTTAGGATGGATGAGGGTCTTGCGGACTAAAGAAGCAGCTTCGAAACCCGGACTCGTCGAGAGTGCAGTGCAACAGCCAATCTGAAAGTTGAACTGATGAAAAACTGGACTTTGAAGTAACCAGGGAGAAAAAAGTACAGACTTCCATTTTATAGTGGTTCCTTTAAGGAACAGGTCCAATAAAAAAGTATTCAAGTATGGTACTTCAGAATCCAGAAAAAGCAACAGCTCACTCTTCGGCCATCGTGGGTTGAGAAATTCCCAACAAAACTCCGCGAAAGTGAGCCTTGCCCCCAGAGTCATACTCCTTGTGAAACGTGGAAAATAGGAAGTTTGCTTTGGAGGCAGGATTGACCATAAGGGTTTAGGGTTTAGGGTTTTACAGTACAACAGATGAGTGTTTAGGGACTCAAACACTAAACCCCAAACCGTCGAACACCAAACCAACGAGACCTGAAGCGAAGCTTGTAAGACCCTAAACCCCAAACCTAACCTAAACACCTGAAGCGAAACCTGTAAAACCCTAAACCCAAAACCTAACCTAAACCCTGATCCCTAACGCTAATCAGCACCGACAGCTCTGCTGAACCCTAGGGCCGATTTTTGCACTGGCTTTCTTTCGTACCCGGATACCTTTTTTGTTTGGGGGATGGCCTACTTCGCCGTTAGGATCTCATAAAAAGAAAAAAGCAAACAAAACAAAAGTACTACTTCGTAGGTAAGTCTGCGAGGCAGTCGCGACCAGCGCGTGTGTCTTCAAGACTTGGCCGTGCAGTCTAAATTTGAATAATCATGTGATTCTGCTGCATCAGATATCATCACTGGTTCAGAGTCCAATACCGTTCAAATCTAGACGAATGATTCATCCAGGCCTGTCGGGATCTGAGGCAGCAGAAACAGCTTACTGAGACTATGGGTGGATGGGCAAGTGGAGCGCGGTGTCGAACAGATCGGAAACACCATCGCAGGAAATTTGGGCAGTTTCGTTTTGCACAGGCCTGCAAAGAGAAGCGCAAAAACGCAAACCAGCGGAATAATTCGGAATAATTTGGAATAATTTGGCATAATTTGGAATAATTTTGCATAATTTGGCATAATTTGGAATAATTTTGAAAAATTTGGCATAATTTTGAAAATTTTGGCAAAATTGGAGAGATTTGCAAGGAATATCCCTGGATGTATGTAAATACGCCAAGCCAAGTTTTTTTCTTCCGAAACGTACCCAATTTTGTTGTGGGAAAACTACCATCCATGCCGTGCCCCGAGACAACAAAAGAAGAACCACGCAGAATCTCATATGTTCAGGAATAACGCTGAGCATTCGCTCGTCATTCAAGCCGTTTTGTCCGTGATAGGATGCGCAGACTCCGAAGCAAAGGCCAGAGTCCATGTGGACGGATTTTCATAACTTACTAATACAGAAGCAGAGCGGCAACATGAACAACGGCAGCAATAAATGCAATAACCGCAACAACGACGACCACCAATGCCGCCACCACCGCCACCACCACCACCACCACCACCGCCACCACCACCACTACCACCACCAGCTGGCTGTGTTCTTTTCAAGCGTTAAAGTTTCTTCTTATTTTTCTTCCCAACTATTCAGTTTCCCCTTAAATCTTTCGAAAGTATTCAATTTTATCCAACATTCTGCAAGATTATGTTGTGCAATTGGATCCCCAAGCTTTGGCTGTGAGAAACACCCTTCTTGAGAAAATCCCCTGACCTCATGAATGAAATAGGGTTTTGGGGTATGCTATATAATATACTGTATAATATACTATAGCTATAACACGGAGCCCCCAAAATAGTATTGGTAACAATTTATAGAGTTGCGTACTTCGGTTTGCGACACGGCATTGGATGGATAATGGAGGTTCCAGGACTGCCGAGGGTGGATGTGTATGTACACGTGAATTAATTAAATATGCATACGCATATGTTATCAACTAGGTGTTGTAATTACTACTATTGTAATTACTACTTCTGATACAAATGCTATTTCTACTGCTACTAATTATGACTACTACTACTACTACTACTACCACTACTACTACTCCTCCTGCTCCTCCTCCTTCTCCTCCTCCTCCTGCTGCTGCTGCTGCTACTGATGACATTAACAGCTTGTTAATGCCGTTGCTGCTGCGCTAGCATTATTGTGACCGGTATTCTTGCTCTCTGTTCACATAATCAATATTTGATAATGTTGCCATGTTTCGCAAAAGTTAGAATCGAATTGGAACGTACGGTATCCATGTTCAGAAAGTTCTCCGTTTTGCGATGCTATTAAATTACTTACTATTGTGGAGAACATCTCTATAGTTGCGATGCTAGCTAGTCCATGCAGCTACACCAATTCTGATTGGCGGTCATCCCCTCCAGCCTTCCATGGCATGTCCGATGTCCCAGCTGAGGGACTCGCAGCTTTCCAGAATATCCCGAAAGCCAAAAAAACTTCGGGTTCAGTAAAGTTGGAAACTCGAAAAAACAACAAAATAGTCGTCTAATCCTTACTAGCTAAGAATGCTAAACCCTAGCACCCTAAGTTCTGGACGGACAGCTAGTATGTCCGAACGTCAGCGAAGCAGACGACGAGGGAGGGCAGACGGAAAACATCCCTCAGCCTACTATAGGAGCCGGAGTGATTACAATATAAGTCTTGGGAGTCTACCATACTACCCATAGGCCCTTAAGTAGTTCCTTTTGGGATTACCTTATAGGATTCTAAATATAAACCACAAAAAGGAACTACCAAGGGGCCTATGGGTAAACATGTAATAATTAAGGAACCCTACAGATTATTATTGGCAGTTGGAAATTGAATCTAGGCTCCTGTATGTTAAATATATGATTTAAAAAGATTTAACAAGGAACCCTAAAGGCAAAGTATGGGAACTTGATGTTGACTGTTGTTTAGCGGCTCGTCGGGTATTTTTGGGTTTTAGGCTTTGCCCATAGGCCCCTAAGTAGTTCCCTTTTTGCGGTTTATATTAAGAATCCTGAATCCTATAAGGTAATCCCAAAAGGGAACTACTTCAGGGCATATGGGTAGTTCCGGGTTAAGAGTTCCACGGCACAGGGCCTAGGGAGTTATAGGAGTTGTCGGGTGTAAGGCCTAGGTTCCCGGAGTTTAGGGTTTAGGAGTTTAGGGTGTAGGGGTTTAGGGGTTTAGGGTTTAGGGTTTAGAGGTCGTGCCCGGAGGGTTTGTGAGGGATACACTAGCTCGCGGCTGGCATCTTCTACCATCATCATCTTTCCGAACCCCACTCTACACTGATAATGTTCCCATTCCGAAGTGCTTCTTTTAGTGTCCTTGTCGTAGTTTGCCATGGTCGCGAAGATCGTGCAATTAGACTGGCTTCTATATGCGAACCTAACACATTCCTTTAAGCTACAGCTTTAACAAAGCCATGAGTTCCTAAACCCAAGCTCGAGTCGTAGGGAGAGGGCACGAGCTGCCGAGATGCTTCGCGAAGAAAAACAAGCCAATAAGACGAATGTCGGACTTCGTTTGGGCGATGTCCTGAGGCTCAGATGTCCACAAGTAGTACCTGCTTTTGACTAGACCCTAAACCCTAAACGGCCCTAAACCGTTCAACCCTAAAACTGAAGGCCTCGCAGTCGGTTGATGATCTAAAACCTGCATTACCCATGATGAGGAATAGACCATAAATTCCCATAGCTTAGGGTCCTTAAGGTCATGCAGGATTTATATCATCAACCGTAATACCCACTCTTCAGTGTTTGGAGCCCCAGGAAAAGAGTCCTGGCTATACACCATGCCATGACCCTAAGGGTCCAAGTAGCCATATGGGCGGTTCTCTAAGTTAGGGTCCCTTCTTAGGTCCCAAATATAGTACGGCACCATTATAAAAAGGACCCTAGAATAGAAGGGACCCTAAAATAGAAAATTTACCCAGAAAGTATACACTTAGGCCTCAAAGTACCTATACAGGGACTACGAACCCCTAAACCCCAAACCCCACAGGGAGTAGACTGTATGGCTACGTGGACCCATCGGGATGTTAAGCGAAAATTCGGAGTACACACGCATGATAAGCCAGGGCTGCCAAACTTGCGCAATTAATGGGCTTCGGTGTTGGGGTTTGGGGTTTTGGGGGTTTAGGGGTTTGGGAGGTTCATGTTTAGAGTCAAGTGGTGTCCAACTCTTAATGGCCTGCTTCGGAAACTTTGCTGAATATTCTCATATCGGAGAGCACCTTCTCCCTAGTTGTGGTCGTTTTTTTTTCCTTCTTGGATCGAAAAAGGACGTCGAGGCTGTATCTAGCATTGCTCCTGGCCATCAGGGTGTCTGTCGTAGCATCAAGCAATTCGCAAGTCCCACGGTCGTGCAGCCACAGGAAAATGACTGCAGCTTGAATGCGGGAGCCCTAATAATTCTCCAAGGCTTTTTGTGGTCTACTGATACTATATTGTAGTGATCATAAGGAACCGTACCTTGGGCCTCTAATTATATTTGGGCTTGCAGCTTCGCAACACTTGTACTGTGTCGCGTGTCAGTTTGAGGCTGGCACGAAAGCAGGAACATAGAGATGCATGACTTCATGCGATCACCCACTGGAGAGGCCCCACCTCAGTAGGGACCCAAAAAGACCTAAACAAGAACAATGAGGTTGGGATATGCCACAACCCTCTTTCGAGGCCCCCACCCTAAAGCTCATATGTGGGTATCCTTTGGGCCACCCTGAATCATGATACACCGGCAAGGCCGAATCATGGATTCCTACAGACTAGCAAAAATCGCCGAATGCCCGAATGCTATAGGGGCCTCAATAGTTCACGAGCGTTTTTTGGGGCTTTTGTCTACTCTGCCGAGAATGGGAACTCCAGGGAATAGTACTACTAATTCTCTGGGCTTCTATATCCCTAAGGGTCCAAGTTCCTAATCATCATATACTCTCCCAACTAGTAACCTACACAACTACTACGTATCCGAAACCTAAGTACCTGATTATTGGGTCCTTTGGACTCTTGGAGTATTACGAAGTTCTAGCGCACCTCTCCAGTGCACTCTAAGGTAGGGAGTGCCTCCAGATCCAGTGCAGCACAGCTGCTCTCGTCCGCAAGGCGGCATAGGAAGTGGAATAGGGTTTAGGGTGTAGGGGTTTAGGGGTTTAGGGTTTAGGGGTTAGGGTTTAGTGCTACTCGATGAATTTCTAGGGGGATTCTAGGGGGCTTAAGGAACCCAAAATAGGGTCTTGCAGGCCGACAAAAACCCTGTTCCTCAAGGAATCTTCCGGCAACTATGTATACATATAAATATACATATTTAGATAAATAAGAAAAATATATACATATATATATATATTATATTTTATACATATATATATATATGTGTGTGTGTGCGTGTTGGTATGTACATATATCTCTATATATATATATAGTTTTCATTTTTCCGACAGGCCATGTGTAATCCAAGGAACGAGAGACATCGATAAAACCTCAAGCATCTTAGGGAAAATATTCCTGCATGTCCATGGTATTCTGCGGCCGCAACTAGTTTAAATAGAATAACTCTTTCAAAGGTGTTGGGCTCACTGGGTAAGGTATTCCTGAAATGCTGGACGACTTAGGGCTGAAACTGTAGAGTCCATGAGAGCAGTGTCGCACTGACATTGCCCGGAGTGGCCTTTCCCTGGGTGAGCTCTGGATTGTCAGTGGCAAAAGACGTCTCTTCCCATTTGCCGTGCGGGCTTGGGCTGTTTTTGAGGCTTTCATGAAGGGCTGATCATCAGCCTTCTAAACTTCGAAACCTTCTTGACCCACGCTTGTCAAGCTGACCCACCTCGAATAGTCCAAGCAACACAAAACCACCTCGATGCACTGCTAAATAGAGGATTTAATAACGGAGGCGACAAACCTCGAATCCCAAAAGAGACCTAAGGAACCAAGCTTATAACCTTAAAAATAAAGGCCTTTGTGAATAGAACTGCGTTTTGGGATATATATTATGACTGATTGTTCAGACATCTACACTACGTGCTTCCACCTTCACTTGCTAAACCTCCAAGATACCAAACCCTAAACCCAACCCCTAAACACTGCAAACTTTGTAAACGATAAAGCCTTAACCCTAAGCCCACTGATGCTGGCAAGTGGGCTTCAAATACAGTCAGTCTTCACGCGGCATCGACGATCGGAGGATCCACGCCACGATATAGGGTTTATGGGCTTAGGGGTTTGGGTTTGGGGTCTAAGGTTTAGGGTTTGTGGGGCTTAGGGTTTCGTTAAACCGCAAACCCTACACCCCGAAACCCTAAACTAACCCAAGGGTTTAGGGAAGAAGCAGAATATGCTTTTAGGGTACCCCAAGGCTCTAAGGACTCAAGTAAGGCCTTTGGGCCCAAAGACCGTTTGGGCTATTTCGAGCATCAGGAGTTATACTTTGAATACATACAAGAAGGAACCCCAGAAGAATGATAGTCTCAATTGCGAGTGCACGCTGTCATTTTCCATCCTAAACCTTAAACCCTAAAGCCGACACCCCAAACCCAAAGCCCAAACCCTAAACCCAAAACCCGAAAACCCTAAACACCCCAAACCCTAAACCCTAAACCGAGGGTGGAGGATTGGTGCAGGGGGTTAAAGACAAGCCCGAGGGCTCCAGTCCTCTGAGGGCTCCGGGAAAGCTATGGCTTTATGGGGTTGAGCACTATCTATCTATCTGTCTATCTATCTATCTATCTATCTATCATCTATCTATCTATATGTATATACAAATATGCACATATAACTAAGTAGAAATAAACTAAATGTAAAAAACAAACATATATATATATACACAAATAAATATACACATAGATATACACATACACGTATAGATATGAATATAGATATAAATATATACGTACGGCTTGAGGGCTTAGCGCTTGGGGCTTCCGAAGAGGGGTTTAGAAATCTACCTATACCCCTAGGCCCCTAAGTAGTTCCTTTTTGGAATTACCTTCTAGGATTCTAAATATAAACCACAAAAAGGAACTACTTAGGGGCCTATGGATAGTCTCCGTGGTAGTTTCGTTTTTTTGCGAGTTCAACAAGGCTCCTGGTTTTTAGGATCTGTAAAGGTAGAGGCAAACGGAGATAGAATGGAGACTGTAGGTAGGGTGTTCAGAGAAGGCTTGAGGATTTAGGGGTTTAGGCGTTAAAACAGGCATCAAGGATTTAGGGGTCGAGGGCTTTAGGTATACAGTTCAGAGCCTAGGCGGCTTAGCACACGGCTCCATAGGATTTCTTTTAGGTTGTAAGTAGACTTACCATAACAAATATAAGCAATTATTTGGACCAAGGCATTCTGAATTGACATTGGAGCCCTATAAACCCTACAGTAGAAGCCTAAAAGTTGGAAACCCAACAGCCTCAATCCTTAAGAGTAATGTATAAGGAATCCCAGCACTGTTTGTCCTTAATCCGGTTTCCAACTTTTTGGGGTTTACTATAAACCCTAAACCCGCTGGCGCATAGGCTCAGCATCCAGAAGTTCGCTTCAGAGAACCCGGGCTTTGGATCTGGACATCACTTACTGCACCCTTTGGGTTTAGGGTTTATAAGGGTTTAGGGTTAACGGGTTTAGGGTTCAGGGGTTCAGGGGTTTAGGGCGGTGAGTCGGCCCGCCACCTCAAACCAACAAACCACACAATTTGACTCCAAGGTACGGTTTTCTTTGGGGGGCTAACCCACGCGGCCCAGCACAGAGAGTGCTTGAAGTATGTTGGGACCTAGTAACCACTGACCCAAGTGCGCTGTCCTCACCCTGAACCCTAATTACACCCTCAAGGCTTTTGGGCCTTGAACCGTAAACCTACGGCTGATGTTATAAATCCTGCATTACCCATAATAAGGAATATACACCATAATTCCCATAGTTTAGGGTCCTTAGGGCAATGCAGGATTTATACCATCAACAGTAAACCCTAAACCCTAAACCCTAAGGGCTCATCGAGTTCAGGGCTCAAGGGGCTGTAAGTGCTCGCCCTTGGCGATGCGGGCACCCCCCGCCCGTGCCGCAGAAGCTGAGAAATGGAGGGAGAATCGAGCCCAGGGGGCTGACTAAGTACCCTAATATAGAGGCCTTAATAATTAGAGTAGGGTTTAGGGTTTAGGGTTTAGGGTTTAGGGTTTAGGCGGAAGATCCTATACCTTAGTTACAGTTAAAGGAAACTACAGGTGGGGAGTTTAGGGTATTTAGGGCTTCTACAAGGCTTCTATAAGGTATATAGACCTTCTATATGGCTCCTATAATGGTAAATACCCACTTGAAAATGTCATAGACCAAGTTACCCTTACCCTCAAAGGACTCATATTTTAAAGCTTTCGGGCCCAAAGACCCGATTATAGAAGGCTTCTGGGCTATTTTGATGCTAAGGGTTAGGGTTTAGGGTTTAGGGTTTAGGGTTAATAGGGTTCAGGGTTTAGAAAGGTTCACCTTACTCATAGTGATTATCTGAACATCGAACAAATTGAGGGTTACCTAACCCAGGTTCCCTAGTAGCCCTTTGACAATATGGGGTACCGATTTTACTATTTTCTCGGCATCAGTTGCCATTCCTTGAAGCTGCGCCAACTTCATGCAAGAATCGTTAGTTTGCGCTCTGGTGAAAGAGAACGATGATTTTGCTGAGAGCGATCCTTAGGAGAGGATGGGAATCTACCTCAGGCTCTTTCGTTGTCGCAACCTTTCCCATTGTTCGAAGATGCTCCAACTTTATGCAATCATCGTTCTTTTGAACTCTGGCGGAAGAGAACGATAATTCTGCTGAGAAGGATTCCCAGAAGAGAATGCAAACGCCACGCTTAGATGTTTAGTTTTAAATCAGGGAACACAACAAGAATAAGTCCAAAAGGGTACTACTCGGGAACCTAGTTACCTACGCAGCCCCTAAGGCCAAAGACCAGCCAATTGAGGTCCTGTGGTTCGGAGCGGAGTGTCCACGCACTAGGGGACAACGCGGTGCCCAAATGCCATTGCGTTTAGTGCTTATAGGGTTTAGGGTCTAGGACTTAGCTATGCCATTCCCTGCACCCCGCATCGTACCCACATACCGCGGAAGCCCACTCACCTGCCATCCTAGAAGTTTACACGGCAACCTGCCTACCCTATACAAATGTTGGTGTATATATGTATGTGTATATATATATATGTACTATGTACACATATCTGTATGGGTATATACAAATACATATACATGTAAGTCTATCTGTGCATGACTGGGCTTCATCGCAGTGAGGTGTATTGTCGTCACTGTGTTCCGTTACAGCTACAGCTGCACAGTGACCTGCATGCACCGAAGGATGCCGCAGTCGGGTGTACCTCGCCACGAGATCTGCTAGAGAGGCCCCAACGCACTTAGCATGGCTTTGGGGTTTAGGGTTCAGGGTTTAGGGTTTAAGGTTTAGGGTTCAGGGTTTAGGGTTTAGGGTTTAAGGTTTAGGGTTTAGGGTCTAGGGTTTAAGGGTTTACCCTTACCCTCAAAGGACTTATATTTTAAGGCTTTTGGGCCCAACGGCCCTATCATGTAAGGCATTTGGGCTATTTTGATGCTAAGGGTTAGGGTTTGGGGGTTACCTTTCAAGGCTCCATTAAAGGATACCCTAAGGGTTCTGCAATGCAGCCATACAGTGCACATGTTGTTCCGGAAGTACTCACAGAGAGACCTCGTTTCGGTCTCAGTGTACACTACTGTACCCATAGGCCCCTAAGTAGTTCCTTTTTGGGATTACCTTATAGGATTCTTTATGTAAACCATAAAAAAGGAACTACTTAGGGGCCTATGGTTTTTTTGGATTACCTCATAGGATTCAAAATATAAACCATAAAAAGGAACTACTTAGGGGCCTATGGGTAGGGTGACTGTTCTACTCCAAAACGTCAAAGGCTCAGCATCTGAGGCGTGAACCACAAGAAGGGAATCCAACAACCCAGAACAAACAAAAAAACACCTAAACCCTAAACTTTGCGCCAAACCTGAAAGCACAACAACCTAGAACAACCAAAAAGACCCTAAACCCTAAACCTTGCGCCAAACCTGAAAGCACAAAGTAGGCATGAAGACGCAGGTTGGAAGTTACCAAGGTATCTGTCATCCCCTAAGGCTCCATGTAGGTACGTAGGCAGTAGGCCCGACCTATACCCATAGGCTCCTAAGTAGTTCCTTTTTGTGGTTTATATTAAGAATCCTAAAAGGTAATCCCAAAAAGGAACTACTTAGGGGCCTATGGGTATAGGGTGGTCATACCCGACCCCTTCTTTAGGGTAATTACCTACCACCTTCTTTTTTTGCGCAAAGCATAACACAAGGTACCCTTAAAAAGGAGTAATTAAGGGCCCCAAGTAAAGTGGTAGGGTATCACCCTCTCTCGGTAAGGTACCTGTATAGCAGCCTCGGTACGTAGCTATTTTCTAAGTCCGCAACCTTCTAAGCTCCCTGTATGCTATCCCTCTAACCCTTTTCCGCTAAGCCCTAAACTTCAGGGGGCAGGATACGGTTTCAGAACATACCTTTTGTCTCTACATTTAGGGTTCCTTAAACGGTTTAATTAAAGAGTTGCGGTACGTAACGGTTCTATAATACACATAGAGTCTCCGTTGTGGGGTCCATTGTGGAGTTCCATTTTGGGGCTACCTTAACACGGTAGTTCTCTAAATCAGGGTCCCTTTTGGTCTCCTTTTTCTTTAAGGGCGCCGTACTATATTGGAGACCTGAAAAGGG
>CAJNJA010065742.1:0-22469 GCA_905231915.1 Symbiodinium necroappetens
GAACTTGAACCAGGTCAGAATCATTTGCAAGTCAAAACGAGATGATGGGTGGAAAACAGTGGAAAACCTAGCATCCGAAACCAAACAAGAACATTGTGGGTGGCCAGCACAGTCAACTGTAGAACGAGTGATTNNACAAACATGAAAAGATCAGACGGATGGTACTGTGTAATGCGAAGTCTGAAACATTGGAAACAGTGACTATTCATTCACGGGCGGCAATCCCGAATATTCTGACAGGAGGATATGACTCCCGAAACCCCAAATTCTAACTCTACCGCATGACAGGGTCTATCGCCTACCAATTACTGAAAGAGCTTAGGCACCAAAAACAACAGCAGACGGGGCTACTTCATTCATACACGATGAAACTCCTGGTGTTGGAAAAAATCACAGGAATCGTTGTATCTAGTCGACCATCCATCTATGTACATGCAGGAATATGTAAACATGCTTAAAAACGTTTGTTTTACTCGCAAAACACGGGCCCGTATTCCGACGCACCCTCTTTCGGAAACCCCCACCTCATAAAGGAAGACCCCATAGTGATAAGGGTCAAAACATGTCTTCCCAGCGACCTGAATTCCGATGTAAACCCGAGAAAGTCAAAACCCGGAAAGCCGAAAAGACAAATCCCAAGCGGCCACGCTCCCAACCTCCTCGTGCACACGTACATCCAAGCCACAAACCCTACAAACAGCATCCAGTGTCGACATCACAAAAAAAAAAACAAGCCATTGCCCTTAAAGCGCACGTAGGTGGTTGAACCCACTGATAAATGGGGATTTCCGAAAATTAGGGATACCGTTTTTTGAGGTCCTTATAATACGGATCCTACTATTTAGGGTACTATATTAGGGTCCCCTATTTTCGGAAACCCCCAAATCTTGCTCGGCATCCTCCGCCTTTCGCTGGGCAGGCTTGCCTTGCTGACTTCAAGAACTACCTCCGACGGAAGTATGGAAGCTTCCTTCGTGCCTGGTTTAAGGCCCCGTGCTTTTGCATCGACGGTGTTGTAATCAAAATGGTCGCTAAAAGACTTTGGGGGTCTTGTATGATTTGCACGAAGGTCAGACGCTAATCTCGCCAGTGAAGGCAGTGCCCGGTGTTAAAATCTTGGTTAAATTCTGATACACATGTCTGGTTCAGGCTTAGGGCTGAAGTCTATTGGTTTGATGCCGTTTGCTTTGCTTCAAGGTTCAGGTTCAGGGAGTCTCGCGATGGGGGGTTGACATTTTGGGGTCTTATTGCTTATACGCGGTTAAAGAATCAAAAGCTGAACCCCGCAGCCTTACGACTAACCTTTGGGACCACAGGCCTACACCCCCTTAAATATCATCAGGTCTTCTATTTGGGACTTTCCGAAAAATTGGGGTACCTATTTTGGGGTCCTTATAATAAGGATCCTACTATTTAGGGTACTAAATCAGGATCCCCTATTTTCGGAAACCCCCAGTTTGGGATTTTCCTAAACCCTAAACCCCAAAACCCTAAAACCTAAACCCTAAACCCTACAACCTAAACCCTAAACCCCAAAACCCGAAACGGGATTTCTCCGACCTGGCCACAGGCATTGAGCCCAGACGGCGCCATGATCCTGCGTCGAAGCGAGGTCTTCAAGGCCCGGTGCGCCGGAGCCGTTTGAGTTTAGGGTTTAGGGTTTAGGGTTTGGGGTTTAGGGTAGGTGAGGGTGCTGGTGTGGCCCCAATCAATGCGACGGTTGATGGTACAAATCCTGCAGTGCCCATAAGAAGGAATACACCAGAATTCCCATAGTTTTAGGGTCTTAAGGTAGTGCAGGATTTCTGCCATCAACAGTAGGCATTGGGCTTCAGGGGTTTAGTTTTCAGCGCTGGAGTTTCAGGGTCAAAAGGTTGTCAACCTGAGGCCTGCCCACGAAGCTTGAGCCCTGTCCATCGTCAGCTCAGGGACTCTAAACTGAGCCCTTGTCCGGTTCAAGGTTCTTCTCGTCGACTGTGGGGCTTAGAGCCTAGGGCCTAGGGTTTTGAGTGGCTCTTGGGAGCTCCGAACGAAAGGCCGGCTCGAAGCAAGTGTTCGAGTTCCAGTAAGGAGCTATAGGGTAGACCCTGCTGGATTGGAAGCACAGATTGGAGACGACGCTGACGTTCCAAGACTCCCAAAAGCAATTCTCAGGGCACGTTAGGACAGCGAAGCACACACACACACATGGATAGCACATGCAGTGACATATACATTCGTACATACATACATGTACTTTTAGATATGACTTTGCTATGGTTACCGCACACATACCCATGCAGCTACAGCTCCAACTTTGGAATATATCGATTAAACTCACAACCCACCTCTCTCCAAGCTTGTAGTTTATACCCGTGCATCTCGCAATCTGGAGCCCAGAAATCCAGCAGGCTTCCCTAAAGCCTCTAAATCTTTATTTAAATCCTAAACCCTCGCTGATCGCCAGATCCTAGTGCGACAGTCTGAGTCCTGATGGACAGAGAGACCGACTTGCGAGAGCGATAAGCCCCTGCAAAGCAAGCACAGCTCCCAGGATGGGAGCGAAGGAAGCGGTCTAGTCGAAGAGTACCCCGGCGCGGGCAATCACGTTTCTACACAAGAGTGTGATGTCTCCGAGAACATGGGTTCTTTTGGAGCCTAGACCTAGACCTTTGACAGTGCAAGGATATGCAAGGACCTCGAAATCAGGGACCTGCAACTCCAAGAGATCCCATATCACGTCCTAAACCAGAAACGTGCAACCTAAACCCGAGGCGGTATGGTTCGAGCCTCCTCGCTAATGTGCCTGAACCCTGAAGTAAAGCTCGGCAACAACTTGAGTTTCGACGCAGGCTTGCGCCCAACTGGGTTGGCCAGGGAATGTTCGTCTCCTGTTCTCGGCCTTTGACAAGGCTCGGCGTGCCAGGCTTCGGGGCTTAAGCTTTGCCGTGCTGGGCTTGGGTTCTACTTCAACGGTTCAGTCGCACGTCAAACCTTCCCGTGTACAATCACATCACATCACATCAAGCGATCCATGCTGCCCTCGTCGAAACGACAGGCAGAACCATGCAGCCACAGACGAAAAACACATGTGTTGCTGAATCAGCAGCTTTGCCAACTTCAATGTGGATTTGTTGTAGCTCATTCTTGCCATGTCGATGCTGCTCCGACATGTCTGCACTCCGTTTGTGTGCATTTATTTATGTGTGTATGTATGTCTCTGTGTGTGTATGTATGTATGTATTTATGTATGTATGTATGTATGGGAAGGATGAGGGACCACGAGGGACTATGCTCGTTGGGTTGTTGATGAGCCTGAACTGTTGCTATAGTCCGCCCTAAACCTCGCCTGAGCTTCGAGTGCTCAACATGGGAGAGAGAAAGACAGAGCCGACATGTACAGAGTTATGCATACTCATCATGGGTAGATCGAGAGAGCGAGAGTTTGTTGATGCCCATGTCCATAAGGGAAGCTTTGAAATGCGAGCACTATCTACTTGCCTTCGCCTCCACACCGCCCTCGCAAGGACAACAGCGGCTACGTGTCCATCGAGGAGTCGTGTTTCCTTTTCCGATGTTGAAGCCTTGCCGCTCTCGTGCGCGCCATTTGTGCCGACGGTCTGAAATGCACCGCACCAGTTGGACAACATCGTCGACAGCAAGCCACTAAGCCTTCTCAATGCAAGTCTAGGCACCGACATCTAAACCCAGTATAAGCTACACATACCCATCATCAAATTCCCACACAAGCTCCAAGCCCTACAGGCCGTCAGCCACTCGCAGGAGCTTGATGCTCGAGCTGCCGAACTCCTCGCCCACTTTCATGACTTCGTCATGAGTGGCCTGTCTTCTTTTTTCTACATGGTCACCTGTTCCGGGGACTTTACGGTTTAAAGATGTTGAGAAATTTGGGCTGGAGGAGTTTGGCGTAAGATTCTTTCAGTCTCAGAATGATAGTCCTACACTCGCGTAAGTTGATGCATACATGGAGCTTGTCCACGAAGAATTTTCAATACTTTCTTGCACGTTGTGAGTCTGATTTCTTTACGCGAGACTTGGTGGAGCTATGCTATCATTCTGCTGTGTCTGTTTGAACTTGCTTGCGGTCATGGCATATCTATATAGCTCCGCATCGAGGAGGTGCCTGCCTGCTCCATGAGATTGGTCAACAAAACCCTAATTAAACCCTAAATCCAAAATTTAAATCCTAAACCCTAAACCCTCACATATGAACTTTCCAGGTTAGCTTTTACATTGCAGAGATGTGCCTCCAAGAGCAGCCGAGGCAAATTTGGCAGTGCCACTGCAGCTTTCCATGCTTTCGACAAATACAACCAGCCGCTTTGCTTCGAGCAGAACTTGGGCTTCTTCTGACGGTTTAGGGTTTAGGGGTTTAGGGTTTAGGGTCTGAACTAAGACCCTTTCTGACCCTTCTGTGTTCTGTGCTATGTCTTGCTCTTGTTTTGGAGCAGCCTCCAGACTCCAGCATGCAAAACCAAGATTGTTAAAGGCTTGGGGTCAACCAGGTCGAAAGGGTCTTACATATGACATATAACTGGAGTTAGACGGAACCGAACCGACCTCCACAACCCTGACTCCTTTGGGTACAGTCGTCATCCTTGGACTGTATGAAAGACAGAGACTTGCACCCTAACCAAACGCGGAGCGAAAAAGAACCAACAGCCACCCTGCACCGACTATCACCTCCTGCGGCACTCAGCTGGGAACTTGCATTTGCCATTCCTTGTTCGTGGTTCTGTTGGTTACTATACCAAAGAAGTGAAATCTCAGAGCAAGTGCCACTGTTTCGGTTCGCGGGCTTCTGGTTTTAGCAGGCATGTCTCACTATGGTGTGATTCTGGGGATCCACTGCCCGATTCAAAAGATTGGCTAAGTCACAAGTATCCCACAGTCCAACCATCTCCAACCTCAACTTTGTCCTCCTTACTGGGGGACGGTTCGGCCTAGGCATCATTTGTGAGAAGTTTCGATGCCACCGCCATAGTCCTGGGCTAGATGCAGATTGATGCTCCCAGCGGCTTCCAGTGTCAAATAAAGTTCGAGAATCCAACAGGCATTTCGGCTCCGATGTTCGTAGGCGCTGGAAATGTTTGGCACGTGCTCCCTCGATCTTTGAGACAAGAAGCTCCAGAGAAATGTGGAGCCGCCTGTTCCGGTCGCACTTCTCTCAGCCGACCGTTTGCAGACGTGCCTGGGCACATCAACTGCGAAGGTCATGGCACAGTTTGGCAACGTTTTCCGTTCAGGCTGCTACAGCACTTCCCGGCGATTCGTTGCAAGGTTTGCAGGAAAAGAACTCGAATTTGAGGGCGATCCTTCAGACGTTGCAGTGGCCACGGCTGCTTCGCTTCCATGGATACGGTGAAACCCACGAGCTGCCTCTTCGATCAGATAATGGCAAAGCTCCAGGTGCCTTGCCGGCCATTGATGGACGAGTGCTGCAGTACTTGGCTGGGTTTTTCGACGGAGACGGGTGTGTGTTTGACAGTGGGATACATGTAGTTCAGTGCTTCGACAGGGCCGAGGTCTTGATGCTGTTCCGCGCTGCATTCGGTGGCAGCATCACGAAGAACCGCGATGGTAAAGGTCTCCACAGGCCGATATTGCAATGGAGGGTCTTTGGGCCGGCAGCGCGTCAGGCTGCAAGCTTGCTGGCTCCACGAAGCATAACAAAACGCAGGCAGCTGTTGCTGTTCGCAGGCTTGCCTCCACAGGCTTCAAGCAGAAGCAGGCAAGAGCGCACAAGCGAGCTGAGGTTTTTGAAGCGGTTCGATTCGGCTGTTTCCAGCGAGTGCTCGATTGAATACTTCACCGGCTTCTTCGATGCAGACGGATACATCAGGGTGAGTGGCAAAGCTCGCTTGGAGCTCAAGGTTACTCAGAAGTTCGGAACGGTTCTGAGATGTTTGCAGCATATGTTGGCCCGCGACTTTGGAATTCAGGCCAGCATGTACCACTATGCGTCCAATTCTATGTTGTTCATCCGTGGGGCATCTGCCTGCAAGTGTGTTTTGTGTGCGATGCTGGAAGCTGGGATGCTTGCCAAGGCCAGGCAGGCCGAGCTTGCCGTGAGCTTGACCCTACAAAATGCAGCACAAGTTTGCAAGGAGATGGCTGGCTGTGTTGGCAATCATTCATGTGGCAAAAGACAAAGCCAGGATGGCCGCTTGAGGGCCCTGAAAATAGTTAAGATGCAGGCGAAAGCAAGAGCTGGAATTGGGGACAGCTCGCAGCTGCAGGAGCTTCAGAGGTTCAAAGGCGAGCACGCGCTGCTGAATGCTCAGCACACGAACCGGGAGCTACGAGAGTACATACACATGATCCAAAGCCTGCGTGGTGAATGTTGGGATGTCGCGTGATCGAAGCCTTGGCAGAGGCTTGCTGTAGTCACTGGTCTTCATTACCAGGCTGATTTGGAATGCACGGCATGAGCACGACTTCTGCGTTGCGCGCAAAAATGAAGTCCTCACAGCACTCCTGCTTCAGCTTCGCATTCGCGTTCATCCCACTGCCTTCCAACCAATGATTTACTAGAGCGCGGGCTTGTAAGTTCTGTGTTCAGGATTTCGTACTGTTTGTTGCATTGCCGGGGCAGCTCCTTTTGCCACTGGTTTCGGCCTGGTTGTTTCGACTCAACAGCCCAAGATGTACCAAGGAAGAAGCTGAAGCAGCACGAGTTCATCAGCCAGGTCGACTGACAGCGGACTTGAATCGAAGGGTGCGTGCACATGGGTTGCGGATCCTTTCATGCATGGTGGGGTGCTGTGTTGGAGCCTAGCTTTAGCTTTCGGCTGTCTGCAGAGTGGAGTTTGCTCGGTTGCGGGCTGAACGGGCTTAGGAATTCAGTCACAAGCTTACATTCTGAGCCCTCAGCCATCAGAAGAAAACGACAGGCGTCGACTCATCAGCTTGAATCCTGAACCCTTTTCCCAAGCCCTACAAGACCTGAAGGTGAAGAATCATGGCTTCCAGCATCCTGCGAAGCTCCTCTTCCACGGGCTGGACCACAAGGAGATGAAGGCAGCGTCCGGCAATTTCAGCCGGGCTTGAGTTTGCCACTGAGGCTGTTGACATGAGGATGTGAAGGTTGTGAGTTTATGAGCTTGAGGGCTTTGATTCACCTGAGGCAGCTTATGCTTGTAGCTTTGGGGCCCAGAGTCTAGCGTCTTGAGCTTATGGGAGATTATGTAAGGGTGTGGCAAGGGATGGGAAGCCACCAGCACGTTCGCGAGCTGGATGTGTAGTTCAGGATTCAGGACATTAACATACATTGACCACTTGGTCAGTGGATATGTAAACTTGGTCTGCCGAATGAGCCGTGATGTGTAGAGTATAGAGATCGCTTCCTCTCCTTCACCTCGTGCCTTCAATTCGTCAGATACACAGGATGCGGGCGGTGCAGCTTTTAGGGTTTCTTGGGTTAGGATTTGGGTGTTGGTCTTGCACATGACGGGAATGAAGGCGGAGGTTTGCCCTTAGCTTCAGCCGGCTAAACAAATGTGGCAGAGGCTGTGATGCTGGAAGACATGCTTTTTCTGGACCGCTGGAAACCGCCGGCATTCCTGACACGCCACCTGGGCTGCAAGGCATGCGAATTCGCAATGCGCTGCTTCAAAGGGAAGGCTAACAACAGGATCAACAGGGCACTAGCCCTCGCAATTGTGCAGTGCTCGGGTTTAGAGCCGATCGATTGGTTCTATTCAATCAGGACGACCCATGACGTGCTATGGCCACTGTGATTTTGCTGAAGGAAGGCCATAGTTTTGCTACTTAAGTTAGTCTCCGACTTGTGTTCCCTGCTTCCCTCCGCGGCTCCATTGCGAGCTTTCCAGCCTCAGGAACTGCTAACCCACAGGCCATGGAGGAGTTCAAAGCGCTGCGCCTCGTCTATCCTACAATGGCATGTCGTTGGGATTCTGGGAGGTAGCTTTAGATGGAGGACTTCTCTGCGCAGCAAGATGGCAGCTTTGGACCAGAACCTGAAACCCTTTCGTCCCCCTGAATTTAGCCATTATAACGCCTCACACAAACCCTAAGCCCTAAGCCCTTAACAATGAAACGAGGTTTGGGGTTCCTTGCGCTGGCATTGTCGAACTTGCAGCCTCGTAAGCTCAAGGCTGGCTCTAAACCCCCGAAACCGCTAAACCCCTAAACCAGGCTGGTCCGGAACTACAAGAACTTCCTCAAGGCTTGGCGACACTGCCTCGACCAGGAGCTGTAAGATAGCAGAACATAACAGGGATCTATAGTAAATCACGGGGTTTCAAACATCAGATACCATAGATACCATAACAGGGATCCATCGTAAATGAGAGGGTTTCCTCATTATGGTACTTTGAACCAAATTCCTCAGCAAGAACCCAGTCAGAGCTATGCACGGGAATGTGCGCTGAAGGCCTCAGAGATTGAGTTGGCCACTCGATTTACCATGTTGGCTTGAAGACCTGCGCATGTAGACCTCGAAAATCGCCTTGAGGGGTTTCGTTCCATTGTCCCAAACTTTAGCCCAACAGTCCGGTATTGCAGATACATTTCCCGGGTTTGAGTTTGATGTCAGAGCATCGCACCCGAATTACCTCGACAGCAAGGCTTCCATGAGCTTGTCTTTCGATTGCTGAACCGTGCCTGCTTGTTTGTTTGTGGGACAGATTGTGGACGCAGTTCCGCTCTACCTGTCGTGGGTGCCAGAAACTTTGACCACCATGTGGGTTAGGTTGGTCCGCTCTCATCTCCCTCAGCCAACTACTCGTACAATTGCTTGGGCTCTGCCGAAATTTGCTACGTGGGCTGCTGAAAGCTTAGGAGCACGGCCTGGTGACACTCTGGAGACCTTGCGGCACAAAAATGCCAAGCTGAGAGCAGTTCTGAAGACAACACAGTGGCCACGGCTGCTCCGTTTCCACGGCTCTGATGGTGAAGCATACGAGTTGCCTCTGCGGTCCCAGAAAACATGTCCCTCCCCTCCGCCTCTGCCCGCTGATGCAGATGACATTTTACAATACTTGGGCGGCTTTTTCGATGGAGACGGGTGTGTCGCAGGCTACCTTGCCCACTGTAGGCTTGTCGTTGGGCAGTCTTTCGACAAAGCCGAGATTTTGATACTTTTCCAAGCTACATTCGGTGGCAGCATTTCAAGACACCGTGCGGGTACGGGACTACGGAAACCGATGATCAAGTGGGAGATCAGTGGACAGGCTTGCCGTCGCGCAGCACGTCTGTTGGCTCCATACAGCTTAACGAAGCAGAGACAACTTTTGTTGGCGGCAGATTGGCCTGAACATGCCTTTGGCAGGCAACAATTTGTAGTGGAGCTGAGCCGATTGAAGCGACACGATTCTGCTGTGGTCGGTCCATGCTCTGTTAGATACCTTGCCGGGTTCTTCGATGCAGAAGGGAACATACTGCCCAGGCACTACATTTCCATTCGGCTCCGGATGGTTCAGAAGTTTAGGACTGTGTTGGACTGCTTGCTACGGTTTTTGATGCAAGATCTCGGAATTCACTCCACGCTGACCAAAGAACGTGAGTGCTTTTGCTTAAGTGTACATGGCACCTCCAGGGCAAAGCAGGCCTTACACAGCATGCTGAGTGCGGGGATGCTTGGCAAAGCAAAGCAAGCAAAGCTGGCGCTGACCTTGACTCCTGAGAACGCAGCGCAAGTCCATGCAGATTTAGCTGAAATGGTGGGGAACCAAAGTTTCGGGAAAAAGCTGGACGAAGCTGGTCGGGCTAGGGCACGTGGTATTGCAAGCTTGAAAGTGCGGAAGGCGGTCATGGACCCGCGGCAGATGCGAGAACTTGAGATGGTCAAGTTGGAACACGACACCTTGACTGCACAGCGCGAGAACCAGCTGCTGCTCGAGTACAAGCAAAAAATCGAAACACTGCGTGGGGAACTTTGGGAAGTCGGCAACTGAGGGTACGATGTCAGACCACTGCGACCTGCAGAGATGCTTCGTGTTCCGAGATGCGGCCACCTGTCGGCCCAAGCTTGCATTCTTCGAGCAGAGCAGCCGGCACGGCGACTAGAATGCCCTCGACGTCGTTTCCGACATTTGAGCTGTACGAAACGAGCGACAGCCCGGACTTTTGGTCGAAGATGAGTCGTGAATCTGAGCACCGCTGATCTTGTGCGTCGGTGAACTAGTCTTCCGAACATGGTCGACAGAGATGCAAACAAAGAACAAGTGTGGAATCAAACTCCACATAGATCGACTGGAATAATTAGGGTTTTGACTTCACACCTCGCCGCAAGCTGCTGCTCACAAGCATGCGGAGGACTCCAGCAACCGATGCAATTACGACGAGTTCGATGCAGCATGCCAGAAGCTGAAGTTCAAAGGCCCACGCCTCAGGGTAGAGTGAGTGCCTGTCCTTCACAGCATTCCCGAACTGCAACAACCCGGATGCCAAGCTCTGCTTCGAGATGTCTTCTTTTTCTGGCAAGAACTACTCGAACACGAGAGAGCCCATTTGCAATTGCAGTGCAGGCAATTCGAAAGTAAGGTGGTATGTATACCTTCGTAGTGATCGTGAACTTAGCTCATGGGGCTAACGGTATCATGGTCTCCCTCACAATCAACCTCCACCAGTCCATGGCAGAACTGTGCTCGAATGCCGCCTGCCCCGAGGCGATGTTGCTGGTGCCTGGAGAGCTTTGGATGAAGACCTGTCCGGATACATCACGCTCCAGGTCGGGCAGAGATGAGTGTCAGGCATGAGGGGATGCCAAGTACCATATATTGAATCCGGTAGCGTGTAGGTGTACCTAAAGCAAGCAGAGTGAGATGTGCAGTGAAAGTGTGCGGTGTGTGACCCGTATCGAAAAGTTATAAACAGCACGTGTTTCAATCATTACTAAAGACCATCGACAAGGCAAGTGCATCCGCTCAAGCCGTTATTCAGAACTATTCAATGTGCTTGAAACAAAGGTGAGGGTTTGTCCTGGGTTTCTGAGGGGTCACGATGCTCACTTGGCTTCATGGGTTCATGGCGGTGGTGAAACATGCATCGCGCTTTTGCTTAGCCGCCATCCCTCTTGTTGATCTGACATCTTCTTGAGCCGAACCCTGCTGTCTCTGTGAGGAGATCGACCCAGCTTCCTCCAGCGCCTTAGCCAACTTCCGCAGGTGCAGTGTTGACTTAAATGGGGGGGGGGGGGTGATGGTGCTTTCTGTTGAAGGGCTGGGAATGTCTGAGTCTTCAAAACGTCTGCTGTATGTAGTGTTGGTGCAGAGACTGCTGAACCTGCAGCGAAACATCAATGCTGCCCACTCTGTGTCTGCACGGCTGCTCCTGAGTAGCTTTAGTGTGAGAACGACCACAGATGTATTTCCCAAAGCGTGAGCGCGGTGCCAACCCGTGTGGCACCGCAGTAGCATCATAGAACCAGCACTGGATATGCCACAGACAGCCGGACAGGTGGTGTGACGAGGAGTTTGGCAGCGTCCGGTCAGCCTTCAGCGTCTTTGACAACAGCGGCGACAACGAGGAGCCTCGGCCGGAGTGGAATGTCGGTGGGTTGGTAGAGGTATAGCAACTGGCCTGTGTGAGGTTATGTCCTTTTTTGGAGGCTGAAAGTGCCGTAGAGTGCCGGAAATGCTGAGTGCTGCGCAGCTGTTGCAGCTGCAACTGCCATGCTTTCAGCTGCTTCTTGCCGGAGTTCTTGGATGAGTCTGTCTGAGGTCAACTATCGCGAGTGGCGGCGCTCCCTGCGCTTCTATGGCTTTGAGGGTGATGCCAGCACGCTGTGGCTTGACTCTTTTTGACCTGGAGATCCTGAAGATCTGGATGAAGGTGTTGGCATGAGGCCCTGAGAGACAACTGCGCCTGCACAGGTTTTTAGCCTCGGTCGACATGCGCCACGATCCCCAACCCCTTCATGCACATGGCTCGAGTGTAGAGTCTAAAATGCAGTCTTAATCTTGCTTATCAAACCCTGTTCAAAAAGAAGCTTACGAAATTATGAGGGCCTACATCTCAGGGCCAAAGCCCAAGCAGAGCCACTCGCAAGCACAAGTCTACAGACTCAGCCTGAGGTTTTACGCCCTGGATGTCGAGAGGAGTGGCACCCTGGCGCTGCAGGAGGTGGAATTCCTGGATGACCCTTGGTGTGGGTACTTTAGGCCAGGTGTGAATTGGAGCATTTGCAAAGTGCCAGCACTTTTGGAACTTCAATTTCCTCGAAGTACTACGAAGCTTCAAGTGCTGATTTATCTACCTCGGGCTTGGTCAGGACGGGGGGTTGGCCGCTTTACGCTTAAGGATGTATGGAAATGTGGCGAGAAGCCATCGAGATGAATCAAAGCGTGCTGGGATGAAGGGTTGTTGGTTATAGTCATAGTACTTGGGAGCGAAATGATGTGTTGCTTTCGAGATGACATCATCAAGCTCTCGGCTTCAAGCCGCCAGTTTGTGATGGCGCATTGCGTGGAGGTCATGGATTGCTCAAATAGTTGGAGCTGCATCCCCTGACAACAAAGGAGTGGATCTTCCCCGGTGCGAGCACCACGCAGGAGCCAAGCGGAGGTTTTCAATGCATGTAACAATCCGCTTCTAGGCACCGATGGCAATAATGCAACATGGGTTCGACGTGGGTTATATGGAAACCTCACTGACGTCTCGAGTTGTTTGCTACTGTTTGTCGGGAATCTGCACCAACGACCCTTACTCAAAACGTGACGTTTCCATGAGGAGGTCAGTTCATCTACGTTCTCCCAGGCTGGAAAGTGAAGTTGGGCTTGCTCAAACTTGATTCGTAGCAGCTCTGCCGACATGGGTGCACACAGCGTGTCGAAGTTTGCTGGTGTCTTCTTCGCTGTTTCGAAGCGTCGGCGTATCTGCTATGTAAACTTGGGGCTAGGAAAACGAGTTCCTGCCATTCATTTCCGGGAATTGGCTGCTGGTGTGTGGGCAGGTGCTGGGCGAGCCGCCTGTACCGCAGAACGTGACCACGCAGTACGTCACGGAAGGCCGCCTGGAGAGTAGTCCGAGCACAAAGCTCGCCGTTACTAATCGATTTATCCTAAATTCTACAACACATTACTTGTACATGGAATTCCATACCATACATCTTCGACCTTGCATGATTGATAGACCACACGACAACTAGCCAACTAGCTGCATATCCTAACTGTAGGCATCAGTTTGTCCCTGCTTGTTTTTGGACGATGTACTAGATATACGTATATCCCAAAGCCGCTGCAAGATGTTTAAACAAGAGGCCCGGGCCCTGCGGCCTACGCTGCCGGGCATGGCGTTGGCAGCGGTCCGCCCGCGCCGATGCGGCCCTTCCCGGGAGCTTTCTCCTTCCGTAGCTTGGTTGCGAGCTTAAAGGTGTGAAGCGGAAACGGCTTTTTTGGGCAGTACGCCTGAGCGATCGTGGGCGCTTGCATGTAGGCTCATAGTGTCATAGGGTCAACGCATAGCTACACCTGCTGTCGGTTGAGAGATAAAGAGTATAGTTAAGGGTTATATAAGGTGTAGAGTTGTAGGTGTAGGAGGATTCAGTAGAGCTTTCGTCACATCACAGTGCCCAACTGCTTTTGTTAAATCCATATTTGTCCACCATGTCCCCCAGGTACATTCAACGCAGGAAGCACAAAGTGTTAAGCATCGCCCCGGGCCACATGCTACGGCACGTTGCCGTACAGCTTCAGGAACGCTCAAGCTTACACCACTTCGTTTGAATCAGCCACAAAGCTAGAAGGGTGACAACTTTTGAAAGGAGACTTACACAGACAGAGAGCCTCCAAACCCTACCCTTCTCACTCCTCCCCCATTGTCTAAGGCACACAGTCCGGGGTGTGTAGGGGCCGAAGTTGTCCATGCTTTTCCTATCCAAACCTCAGCACTTGCCTTTAGAATTCCTGGGCCATAAGGAAACCTTAAAGCCTTTTTTAGCAGCCTTTCAAAACCTCGAACCAAAAAGCCACGAAGCCCGGCTGTCCGGATTCTTCAACTGCTCAAGTATGGGATGTTGATGTCTATATTATTCTATACTGCATTATTATACTACTGTTAATCAATTCGCCTGTTCCCGCACCTCTGAAAGTCGAACTACAGTGCGGGCAGAGCCGCTAAACGCCATGGTCGGCTCTCAGACACAATTCGGCCCTGTTACCCTAAGCTCCGAAATCCTAAAAGGAAAGCACGAAGCACTGCCAGGAACGAGAAGTTCCTCGATCCCCAAGAGAAAAGCAACGGCCTAGACCCCGAACCTCCCCAAACTCTTTAAGCCCCCTACAGTAGTAAACCTGAAGCCATCCGGCCGACGCGAATTTCAAAGCAAAGCGCCCTCAGCTTTAAGCCTTGAAAGGGAAGCGGACTGGGGGCACCATGCTGCTGCCGCCGACGCCTCGCGATGCCGGGGAGGAGCCTTCACCTTTGGACTACGATTCCCGCGCCTTGGTTGAGGGTCGGGACTGGTTGATTTGGGACTAGGTTTCTGATTTGAGGGCTTTTGGGTTATGGAGTTTTCTGGTATATTGGGGCATGTAGTCTCATGGTTTGGGGTTGGGGTGTAGAAGTTTGGTTGCAGATGGTTTCAGGAAATATCCCGCCTTGAACCCTATACTATAAGACATAAGCCCTTAAAGCCCGGAGCTTGCAGTGAAGCTCAGCCCAGGCCCCGGGTGGTCTACCATGGCCCCGAGCAAGCCCTCCTGGCCTTTCAGCACCCCGGCTGCCTTGCCGGACTGTGTCGTATGTAGATGTGCGACATTGAAACAAATCGCGGCTAGAGCGTGGAATGTAGGGTCGTCAGAAAGATGTTTATGCATCTTTTCTATGCATATACATGTAACTAGACATGTAGCTCGTCATCCGGATGTACTGCCTGCATGAACCCTAAACCCTAAACCCTACAATCCCTAAGGTGTCTTGAGGCTTGAGGCATCTTGGGTTTCCAGGCGATTTTGTGCTCTCACAGCCGACCTCCTGGCACAAGAACATGCTGTTGATGATATAAATCCTGCATTACCTTAAGGACCCTAAACTATGGGAATTATGGTATATTCCTAATTATGGGTAATGCAGGATTTACACCATCAACCGTGCATGTCGGGTGCAAGGCAGAGAAAGGTTTAGAAATGAAGATCAGCTCTGAAGGAGCTTGCACCCTTCGCACGGAAGCACCGGCCGACCTACCGAACCCAAGCCAGCCACAGAGGGACCCCCACTGCCCAGCAGTTCCAACTTTGCAAACCGGCCCAAGCCCTCAACCGGCAAAACTTACTCCCTGCTAGCTCCACTCCCAAAGCCCATGAACAACCTCCACTCGAAACGAGGGGTTCCCCATAGACAATGTATCAACGCCTTCCAAACCCCGAAACCTCTACCCACCCTAAACCGCTACAGTAGAAGCCCAAAAGTTGGAAACCCAATAGCCTCAATCCCTAAAAGCAATGCATAGGGACTCCCAGCACTCATTGCCCTTAATCCGGTTTCCAACTTTTTGGGATTTACTATAAATAAATAAGTCTAAAGGCTCTAAGCCTCGAGGCAAGGAGGCTCGAAAGTCCAACGAGCCAGTGGACAACGAGGAGGAGGAGCAGTCCCCGGGCCCCGGGGCGCAGCTCGGACTTGTTTTTTTTTTTTTTTTGCCGGGATTCTAGAAACCCTAAACGGCATGATGGTTCTTATGTCTCATATAGGCCTCTAGGGCTCTCTAGGCCTCCATAGTAGGGCAGGGTTCGGCAGATTTAGAGTGCTTCCCAACACTTGCTGCAAAATCTAATGTTTAAAGTGTGGTTCGGCTGCTGAGAATTTGAGAACGTAGAATCCGTGGCTGCGCCACAGTACCGGAGCCAGGTACACTCCCCTGATGGCCCCGGCCGTAGCCGTCGCTTGCACCCCTCGGCGTGCGCTGAAGGTGCATCCGCCGCTTGAAGGCACATGTGGAGTCGCACGATTCGCCTTAGTTAGACCCGAAGTCTCAACTCTACTCCTCCTTTAGATACCTCAATAGGGAACTTTCGCTCAACAAGTTTCTGCTATCTGGGAGCAGGGATTTATAGGATGTCTTCAGCTCTGTGCCGAGGTTCTTCAGAGAAGGCCTAGGAAAGCGGACGCAGTTCACGCCGCGGCAGGACCGACGTTTCGAAAGCTCAGGGATCCAAGACAAAAAGCCACAATGACCCAATCCATTGCAGCCTGATCCCTCACAGTACAGGTCACGAGTTGGTGTTTTACGTGGTCCGTTGCTTTTCAGAAGCCAGGCCCCAAACGAAGTCCCACGGTCCACTTTAGCCTTAGCTCCTTATAGCAGCTCTTCTGCTTAAGTGCCGCACTTTATTCGGGTGACTCTGGTGATCTCGGCCCGTTCATAGTCATATCTGAGGGCTCTCCAGTGCCAGGACATCCTCGCACTTCCAAGAGTCTGAAGTGTCCTTCCGCGGTTAGAGTCCAGCGGCGAGCGAATGAGATTCCTCTTCTTTTCACTGATAGTGATAGAGTTGTGCAAGTATAAGTCTCTGGGATAGTGAACATAAACCACTACGAAGCCTTTGACAAGCGTATCTGTGCTCGAAATTTCTGTTCTGGACAAAAACCCTATAACCCTACAGACCCTAACTTATCAGTCTATTCGCAGTCGAACTGTAAGCCCTGTGAAGTTGGAACTCTGGCTTCCTCGCGGCTGACACCAGAGAGCCCAATACCACTTGATTCGTTGATTCGAATAGAATACTTAGATTTGGGTTTTAGTATGGTTTCAGTGGGTTTCCTGAGATTATCCAGTGACCTTTGTTACGAGTCTCCGAATAGCCGTTGAATTCTATTTGGCATTGGGCTCTCAGGACACCATGATTAGCAAAAGGTGCCTTCGCTGGCCCTGCAAGACGCAGGGCCGGAGTAGCGACGCGAAGTCGGAACCACAAGGGCCCTTCAACTTTACATGCTATCGAACTGGATTTGGTGAGCGAAGATAGGCTCCGCGGGCGGTGTAGCTAGTACGGGTTCCGAGTTTGCACTCGAAGTTGCAGCTCTTGCGTTGATGCTCATGCCCACAGAAAACAGGATTTGCTGGAGGGCTAGGTTTCGGAGTTTCGCTGATCCAGAAGGCCCAGTCAGGGCCCCTTAAATCAAGGAATGCGGCTTACATCATAAGTTAAAGCAAAGCCCCCGGGATGACCTTTCCGTCGAGCGAACTTCGGATCCGTCTATCCGCCAAGATCTGCATCTTACACCGGGACACAGAGGCAAGACAATCCGATGCTGCTTTCTATACTCGAGTTACTTGCATAGCAACGATGGCGTGGCAAGCGTACGGATCTCTCACACAGACTCCATGTTTGTTGTTGCTTGTTTTGCCGGAGTGTCGTCAAACCATAAAACCTTGCGAAAATCAACCGTCACGAGGCCATGACACGCCTACCAGGGCAGCCTCTCGATACGTGGCTGAGGCCCTTAGCAGGGCTCAGGTTCTTTGGGGAGTTCGAGTTTGGGGGCGCATGCTGTGTATTTTACAGGCTAAAGGCCGGAGCTTGGCGGCTTTTCTGGGGCGCAGGATTGTGGGGTTTAAGGAAACCTTGCCTGAAGCTTGGAGCCGCGAAGTGGCCAGTGTTGAGTACTGTCTTGTGGGTCAAGCTGGGCGCTAAGGGCAGCAGTCGAGTCCCTTGTGAAGAAAAAGGAAACCTTGCTTTCCGCGACGCATATCGGGAGACTCCCAAGTCCCAGCTGGTCTAAACCGGACGAAGCTCATCCTCCAGGCTAAAGCAGGATGAGGCGCAGCTGCAAAACTTCAGCTGGGACCTCGAATTGCTGCATGGCCCCTGTCTTCAGTGCGGTGTCGGCTTACCCGGATCTCAGTCCAGTCATTCTCACTTCGCCGCCCAAGGTTCCGCGAGCTTGCGGATTCAAGGTGTGGGAGAGGCCGACCGCGTTGGCTTCGTCGTTGGTTGGGTATTGTGTTTGTTTAGCGTGTTTTACGGTGGTCGAAATTGGGTTTGCGGGGTTGGAGAGGGGTCTGAGTTGCTCTGGTCTCGTAGATATATGGCTTCGGCATTTGAGGGTTTCTGGGGTTTGGGGTTCTAAGTTTAAGCTTGCAGGGTTAGTTGTCTCGCCGGTGGCCTTGTGGGGTTTGATGCTGTTTTAGGTCCTGCCAGTAAGCACTCTAAGGCTGCCTGTCCGAATAAATGGCACCTTACAGTTATTCATACCTTAGATATCCTCAAGGCCCCTGCATAAATCCCATGGGTCCTACGGCCTTAAAACTTGAACCTTTCCAAAGCACCATCACACACACGTGCAGGAATCCACAAGCACGGACCTCTCTCTCCCTTTTGCTACTTAGATAGCGAATGAGAGAACTGTAAACTTGGTGGCCTTATATAATTGGTCTATCTTAGAAAATTTGAACTTTTTGGGCCCGGTTTTTGAAGAAGAGAGGATATGGAGGTCTGAACGTGGGTAGTAAAATCCTTGTAGTCCTACAAGATACCCCGAAACTCTGAATCCCTGTTCTAATGAATAAGCCCACATATGTGACCTCGTGTAAACCCTCAACCCCAAACCCTCAACCCTCGAAGGCTAGTGCAAAGAAGATGCAGTGCGTGAAACCCTCAACCCTCAACCCTTAAAAGGCACCCTACTATAGAACCCTATAGCACCTTTCAAGAGAACGTTAGTATACCCCAGAGTAACCTCATAAAGGGATATACAGGGAGCCCTGTTGTGGAACCCTATAGTACCCTTCTAAAGGGAGCCCTTCCGTAGAACCTTACAGTACCTTCGTAAACGGAACCCGATTATAGAACACTATCGTACCCTTACGGAGGGAACCTTATTCTCGAACCTTATCGTACCCTGATGAAGGGAACCCTATTATAGAACTCTATCGTACCCTGATATAAATTGTAGTGGACTCCGCTGGGAGGCTTGCCGCTTTGCCCGAGAGTTGCTGTTGCAGCTCGCGCCGGCTTTCGAGGAGCATATAGCCCGGACCTCGAGGTTCTATAAAAAAGGGCTCTAGGTTTCCAGAGACGGGTTCTATAGGTGACACGCAGCGGCCTCAGTATGGGTTTTGAAGACAAAAAGGGGGTTCTAGAGGTTTCTACACTGGCTACTTTGGGGTTTTCGGGCCTAGGGTCTTGAGCCATGGCTGTACTTGCAGGGAGGTTGTGATGTTAAGAGGCTTTGGGCTTCTAGGTCCTGGGATTTGGGGTTAAGTGTAGTGAAGACCTTGCTCATAACAAAGGTTTTGGGGACTACTGTAACCAGAGTCTTTGATAGGGTGATATGCTCAGGTTAAACCGTGCTTATGGTTCAGGGTTACAGGTCTTGGGGTGGAGGGTACATATGGTTTAGGGTTGCGCGGCGGTCAGGGTTGGTGGATTTACTGGCTGTTTTATGTTTCATAGGCATAATGCCAAGTCTGGTTGAAGGTGAAGGCACAGGGCCTGGATAGGATAAGAGCGGCGATTTTATGGTTTAGTAGAGCACTGGTAGGTTGAGGCGTGAAGTGTTGGAGGTCTGTAGCTGAGGCCAGAGGTTGCACTCTTCATCCCGCATGTACCCCTCATGCATGTCGACATGGCTCAAGACCCTGCGTCCTAAAACCCTTCCAGAGGCCTATAGACACCCATAGAACCCCTTTTACCTCCATCCCCCCTTTTATGGAGCCTCCCGTTCCGGGCGCCAGCCCATGCGGAGCGTGAACCCCGCTCTCCCAGATCTCTTTGTTCCGAGTATGTTCTGCAGACCTTGCCTGACATGTCTGAGCGTAAGCATACCCTGAACTCCCTAAACCCTAAACCCTAAAAAAAACCTAACCCTTACAGTGAGGGGACAAGGGTCGTGCAAAAAAACAACAAAACCCTTATAGACATTCCTGACGACTGTGCGGGCCCCCATGAAACCTCAAACCAAAACAGGAATATCCCGTAAACCTACACCCTCAACCCTATATCCCAAACCCCTATAAACCTGAACCCCAGACCTTTAAAGTCTTGAGGGAGAACCCAAAACCTTAAAGCCCTTTTTCAAGAAAACCCTTAATTGCTATGGAGTCTGAAGAAAGGTCCCCAGAAAAGATGCAGTTTACCATACCCCCCAAACCCCTATTCTAACTGAGGCAGGAACTTTTTTCGGATATTTAAGGTCGCCATACTATGCCCTAAACAGTTTTAAAAAAGCCTTCAACCCCTAAAAGCCAGATAAAATGCCCCGCACCTCAGCCCATACTATGCCCTAAACAGCTTGAATTTAACAAGCCCTCAACCCCTAAAAACCAGATAAATTGCCGCACCGGGAGCCGAGGCCGCCCTCGCCTATCATAGGGACGTCAACGCGCCCGCACCTCACGGAGTCGCCTTTGTTGGGGCTGAGAGTTTGAGGGCTTTGGCGCTTTATTGAGGTTCCTGGGGTTCTTGTTAAAGGGATTTGTAATTAAAATTACCATAATAGGGAGCTATAATAAGTAATATGAAGGGGCTATTTAAGTTACCATGATAGGGATCTGTTATAGTAAGTAATATGGTTTCTTCATGATGGCAGCTGAAATTAATCCCTTTACTTAACAAGAACCCAGTTTTTGGAGTTTATGGGCTTTCGCGTTCTGGGCAGAGGAAGCTTCCGGGAGACGTGGCGAGCACCTGCAAAAGGGTTTCCGGAGGGTCTCTCATAGCAGGACCCTCCAAGTACCTTCAAATAGGGGTATATGGTCCCAAATTAAGGGTATGTAGGGTCTAATAGAGGGTGGATGGAGGAGGGTCTAGGTGGGTCCTTGAAGCGGCATAGTTTTGAAAGGGGTGGAATTGTGGCCAGGAGAGGGTTTAGAGAGCGGAGATTCAGGGGTGAGAGAGTGCCTTTAATCGTCTAATACAGCTGCGCAGCAAGTGATACAGTACATAATCTACCTTGCCCCGACACCGCAGCAAGGAGCCTGCAAACTATGGCAGATTGCGGGCAACAGTTCAACAAGATGCTGCACCACTGTGTCCACACTAGAGTCATTGGAAGAACTCGACCTACAGGAATACACAGACGGTCCCGTGGCTCGTGTGACGGCTCTTCCGGGTTGAAGACATCGGAAAGGTCACATGTTGGTGTCTTCGCTTTGGGACAACATCCCAACCTAAGAATACCGTTCTCCTCGGAGGCACAACATTCTCATCGACATGTCCGAAGGCCCAAAGCCCAAGTATGGCCGCTTGGTTGCATCAAGATCGCATTAGAAGCTCATATGGCACCGTATACGGACATCGAAACCCCGAAGCATGAACCCTAAACCCCAAACTCAGAACCTCCTGAGAGTGACCGAAGAAGCTGCTCGTCAGACACAGCCCTACCCCCAGACCCTGCGACCTCCAGCCCTCAACCGTACTCCACCGACGGAAGCAATTATTGCAAAGCAGATGTATATTAACATATCTCTGCGGGTGTATATATATATATATACACACACATACACATATGTGTAGAGTACTAGTTACTACTGCAAAAACGAACACGACGACTACTGTCACTGCTATTCGGCCACTACTGTTATCATAACATAACCACACTAGCAATCTTAGCAATGCGTGTTACAGATGTGCACGGTATCGCACAACAAAACACGATGACCACGCCGCACCATACCACACCACACCATGCCACCACTACTACTACTACTACGACGACGACGACGACGACTACGACTACGACTACGACTACGACTACTACTACGACGACGACTACGACTACGACGACGACTACCACTACTACCACCCGAAACCCGAAACCCCAGATGCCTCGGTTGGATCGTCCGAGTGTGAGCGCCGAAGCCCTGTAAACCCCTAAACCTATTAATTATAGCCATTACTAGCGCCAAGCGCTCCCCATCCATTCGCCGAAGTCGTTGCTCATTGCGGCAGCGTCTTCCATGAAAGCGTCCATGCGAAATTCTGCAATCAGCGCAACAATGCCTGTGACCATTATAAGCAAAGCGCACCCTGCAGTGGACAGTTCCACAGCGCACGAACCGCTGCTGATCGCCGGCTCCTGATGGGCACACGGGTGGGCGAAGGAAGGTGAAGAGGAGTGGCCAGAAACCCCGGGCACTAAACCTTAGGGCAGGGTAGGGTGGATTACACGGCACCATTGCGAATGCAGTGGCATGGCAGACGCATGCTCCTCTGTGGCTGCTGCCTTGTGCGGAAGCAGCTAGAGCCATAGGCCTGAGTGGCTTGGGAGGCTTGAAGCAAAGCATGGCGAAGTTAAGGCTTGGAACAGAGGATGCTGGCAGCGTGAGCACTGCTGGAGGCATTTTCTAGCTTTGCAGCAGCGTCTTGCTCCCCATTGCAATCGTGCTACTGATGGGATTCAGCCGATGCCTCAATCGGCAGGGGCGGCACAAGACCAAGCTCAAGCAACTGGTCCCTAAGAGCCTCAGACATGTAGGAGGCTCGACCAACAGAATATGCAATGAGCACGATGCGATTGCCTCCTGCCCAGGCCTGTGTAGCATGCAGGCAGCTACGGCTGTTAAA
>CAJNJA010065753.1:3323-22907 GCA_905231915.1 Symbiodinium necroappetens
TGTATGTATGTATGTACATATATGCATATATATATATATACAGACACGTGTACGCCCATGCATAGTATACATATGTGCGTGTACATATGTGTACGTACATATGCCTGTCTCTTCTACCGACTTGCGTTAACCCCAAACACTAAGCCCAAAAACCCTAGACCCTAAACCCTAAAGCCCGAAAATCAAGAGCCGCCTCGCCATGCGAAGGCGCTGTTCCAAAATCCCATCTTTCACCAGAAGCTCGTCTTCGGTTCCTGTTTTTTTTCTGGGATCGCGAGTGACCCCTTAATAATACGGGTACCCTTTTTCCTGTTATTCAGTTCTAACAAGGAAACCACACAATAAAAGGGCAAAAGGGTACTACTTAGGAACCTAGTTTTCGAGCGTTTAACGCTTAGGGCTTAGGTTTGGGGTTTAGATGTTACGGAATAGGATTTATGGTTTGGGTGACAAGAGATCGAGGGGTCTTACTTAGGGTCCTGGGTTTAGGGTTTGGGCGTCCCACCGTCGGTGAAGGTCTAGTCCATAAGGTTGCAGGAAATTTGAGAAGGGACCAGGGCTCGTGGCACAGTCCAAGGGATTCGGGTCTCGGGCTTCACGTGTAACTAACGTAGCTCTTACCCAGACTTTCGGAAGGATCTATAAAGTAGAACCCCTAACTTGGGTCCTTAACTTCTAAAGGGTCTTGATACGGTTGATGATATAAACCCTGCATTACCTTAAGGACCCTAAACTATGGGAATTAGGGTATATTCCTCATTATGGGTAATGCAGGTTTTATACCATCAACCGTCGGAACCCCCATTAAGGGATCTACTTTCTAGAACCTCTCGGGGGGCTGGGTATGAAACGGCTCGCATTCAAGCTTGGAAGATCTCTGGCGCCAGACTAATGTACCGCCTGCGCACCAACGGGTTGGCCGAAAGAGATGCCGGAAGCGAAGTCTCAGCTTCTCGAGCACCTTGGGCTGTTGTTTTCTGGATTCAGCTTTTTGGGGTTTAAACCCTAAACCCTGAACCCCAAACCCCTAAACCCCTAAACCCCTAAACCCTAAACCCCTAAACCCCTGAACCCTAAACCCTAACCCTAAACCCTACACCCTAAAACCCTGAACCCCTATACCCTAAACCCCTAAACCCCTAAACCCCTAAACCCCTAAACCCCTAAACCCTAAACCCTGACAACAGTAACCGGCAGGATCCCGGGTAACCTAGGACTAAACAGGGTTACCTTTAGTTGGTGGGTCTTGAGTAGTTAAACAAGGAACCTAAGACCACAAAAAGGTCAAAAAAGTGGCCCGCTGAGAGATTGAGTAGGGTTTAGGGTTTTGGGTTTATGAGAGCGTACTGAATTGGTCTTTTGGCTCCCGCGCTTTTACGGCCTAAGCGCCGCCCACCCACGGCAGGGGGCGCCCTATGCCTTGACTTTAATTTAAGGCTTCTGCTTTAAGATCCACGGCTTTAGGGGAATCGGGAAACCGATACTGTAGGGTTTAGGGTTTCGGGTCAACGACACCTTCTGAAGCCTTCAGCAAACCTCCTAAACTCTAAACCCTAAACCCCTAAACCCTAAACCCTAGACCCTGACACCCCAACCCTAAGCCTTGAAGCCCCTCACCTATGGATGCCCAAACCGTCAACCCCTGCACCTCCTCAGACTCAGCTACGCAAACTCAAAGCCACAGCGCTAAGAAAGGAGCCTTAAAAATTAGAATAGGGTGTTGGGATCCATCATACTATAACTTGAAACAAAGAACCCCTCATCACCCTCAACCTTTACCCTCAGACTTTTCAAATCTCCTGAGAGCAAGAGAACCCAATCTCGGTTTTTGCGGCACATGCTCAAACCATCGCAAGATTCATAAATTACTGACTTACTCCTTAACTAAGGGGTATCCGCCCCAGTGCCTAAAGACCAAACCTCCAAACCCGCAATCCGCAACTGAAAACAATCCTAAAACTTCAACACATGAACTCCCAAATCCCAACAGCTCTAACTCTAAACCCTAAACCCCAACCCTAAACCAAAAGCTATATCGAACCGGCAACGCTCTCAAAATGCTTAGCAAAGAACAGACCCGCAATCAGTAGGCGCAAAATCCTAAACTAAGCCGTAAACCCTAGAACTAAACCCTAAACCCTACAGAACTAGAAACCCTAAACCCTAGACCTCAACCCGGAACACTAGACCCTAAATCCGACACGAACCCTTCAGTCGGTAACTCCTTCGAGAGCGGCGCTGCTTTCCGTTGGACAACACACGTCCGGAGCAGCTGCACGAGGAAAAAAGCGTCCTCTCGGAACCCAAAGGGTCCAATGTACCTATATAGTAGAATGTAGGGTTTCTATATTAGGAATAGTTATTCTGATTTGGGAAAGTATCCCCTATAACAGTACCTAAGACCCTTTGAGTACCCCTTAATTAAAGAATATACCTTAAATCATATCCCTGACCCCCGGGAGGATCCAAAAAGTAGATCCCTGAAAGGGGGTTCCTATAAAGTACCCGTTAGTAGTTAGGGTCCCAAATTAGGGGATCTACTTTCTGGATCCTCCCGGGGGTCTGGGATTAAGGCTCCTATAATTTAAGGTATACTCCTTCATTAACCCTAAACCCTAAACCCTAAACACCTAAATCCTAAAACCCTAAACCCTAAACCCTAAACCCTATAATTTAAGGTATATTCCTTAATTAAGGGGTATTGGGTTCTTTGGAGAGCTCTGGGCTGACGGGCTAGGGTTAAGGGTTGAGGGTTGAGGGTTTAGGGTTTAGGGTTGAGGGTTGAGGGTTTAGGGTTTAGGGTTTAGGGGCTTAGGGGTTGAGGGTTTAGGGGTTTAGGACTTATAGGGTTTAGGGTTTAGGGTTGATTGCGGCTTGGGCTTAAGATCCCTTGAGGGTTCCTTTAAAGAGGGGTTTAGGGTCGTAGCATAGGGGGCTGAACACTTAGACCAGCGCTTTGGGGTAATGCCGGCAAAAGCCTCTACGATGAAGCGTCCAAACACGGCACTACGTGAGGATCGTGGGGCTTAGTACCTTGGGGTTTAGGCTTTAGGGGTTTAGTGGTTTAGGGGTTTAGGGTCTAGGGGATTAGGGGATTAGGGGTTTAGGGTTTAGGCTTTAGGGGTTTAGGGGTTTAGGGTCTAGGGGATTAGGGGTTTAGGGTTTGGGGGTGTCAAATTCTAAGTCCATGAGACACGTAGTCAGGAATATTATCCACCTACCCTAAACTCCAAGCCCTAAAACGTGATCTAAGCGCTGCCGATTGAAAGAGCACAACCCCACCAGTGCAACATGGATTTTGGTTTTAAGGTCTGGGGGTTTCGGAGTTTAGGGTTTAGGGTCTATCTTAACCCCAAATTACCCTTCCGGTATAAAAACTTATATAAAGAAATCATAAAACAGTAACTCTGAAAAGGTAGGTTCTTTGGGGTCTAGGTAGGTAGGGGGTTTAGAGTTTAGGGTCGGAAGCACGACTTGCACCCCAGAACACGCATGCATGAAGGCAGTAGCACGGAACTGCGGCGGGATCGCGGGATTTAGGAGGTGGAAGCACGCGCCACAGCCAAAATACACGGTGCTGTGGCAGGATCCACAGAACTAGTTTTGGCAGGTTGTTTTGGGGGTTGATACGGTTGATGATAAAAGTCCTGCATTACCTTAAGGACCCTAAACCATGGGAATTATGGTATATTCCTTATTATGGGGTAATGCAGGATTCATCAACCGTAGTTGAACAATTGTGCAGGCCCTGAGAACATGATGGCAAAGGCTTAAGGACGGGTTGGAAGCTTGGGGTTCAGGGCTGGCTTGAGTTGAAAGCTTTGCATGGAATGTAGGGTTAAGGGTTTAGGGTTTATAGGGGTGCAGGGTTTGGGGGTTTAGGGTTTAGAGTTTGGGAATTTAGACATGGGTTGGGAGTGCATCATGTATGCAGCAGATGCTTAGCTTCAAGGCCCGTGGGCCGGTGATCTCAAGGAAAGGGGGGAGATGCAAGGAAGAAGACACCAAGACCCACGCTCCAGGACCCATCACGTGAACTCACTATGTAAACTAAACCACAAGAAGTGCGAGGCGTGTTATGTAAACATAGAGGCTTCTACGTAAATCTGGGTTGGAGTTTGATTGTGCTCACAAAAACTTAACTGAAATGTTCTTGTCGCGCCTACAAGTTAAACACAGCCGACTCCTGAAAGCATCATATCAGCAGGACCTCTACCCAGGACCCCGCCGGGCGTTTGCAGTTATAGAAACCGAGGTAGCTGAAAGATACACTACATATCACTGGCCATGAACTTGCGAACATGCTATGTGCGCTATGTGTATGTAAGTTCTACGAAGCCTCACACGCTCGATAATTTGGCAAGCACCACAATTGCCCATGGCCTTCAAGCGGGGTGAACATGTACAAACCGAGATCCTACAAGGCTATAACCCTAAACCCTAAACCCTAAACTCTAAACCCCTAAACCCCTAACCCTAAACCCTACACCCTAAACCCTACATCTGAAACAGCTCCGCTGATAGAGAAATAGCTTGGTGTTTTATGGCCTCGGGGGAACCACCACCGGTATTTCACAGCCTGGTCCCGAATCGCGGACTGAAGCGGAGCTCTGCAATCGTCGTTGCCGAAATCAGCTCTGTACTCGGCCATAATCTGCTTCAGACGACCGATGAGCATGTCGTCGTCCGTCTTTTCCCATTCCATCAGGAACAGGTGATAATCGGTTTGCTCCTTTTCGATGCGTTGTCCCCCGAGCACCTCGACGTTGATGTTGGTCTCGCCGGCCTCGGTCACAATGATCGCCTTCTGCGCCGGGACAAGTTTCTTCGCGTTGAGCGAGGTGGCATTGGTGCGATCGGCATGTGGGCGGTAAGGTGTGAGGCCCCGAAGCCTTCAAACAACCCATAAATACTGGGTCCCACCGTCTTTTTTGGAACACCTAAAGATCTAGGCTGAATATATTATGTAAATAAATAAACAAATAAACAAATAAATAAATAGATAAATAAACAAACAAATAAACAACTATGCCCTAACCCCAAACAAGCTACGTTTCTGAAGAACTTCTACAAGGAAATCATGATAGGGAGACCGGAAAACGAAGGATTTGCAGGGCCCCGGTATCTGCATGCATGCATGCATGCATGCATGCACGTGTGTGTATACATATATATATATATACACATACATATACATATACATATACATATTCTGATATGTGTTATATGTGTGTGTATATATACGTATATGTACACGTCACATAAGGCCCAAAATTCTGCCCACTCGAAGGTCCAGCAGCAGAGCCGTCCAAGCGAAGATCACCTGAGTTTAGGGTTTTTAGGATTTAGCCTCCAGCATTTATATCCCCTTCATGAAGAGGGTTGAGGGCTTAGGGCTTATGGTTTGTGTGCAGTGTGCGCACGGTGGGTAGGGACACACCCAATTATCGAGGGGTTTAGGGTTTAGGGTGTAGGGCTTAAGCTTATTATTGTGGCTTTGTTTAGGGGGCCAGGTGAGGGCAGATAATTGAAATCCTGAGCCCTTAACCCAAAGGGACACCGCAAGCAGACACTCACGGACTCACTAAGGTCCCGGAAAGCCAGGGGTCGAACACCTCACGTTCACACAGCTTCTCAACTATCGTCTTACCAACTCCGGCGCCATTCAGTGCGCCGTGAACACCCTAAACCCTAAACCCTAACCCCCTAAGCCCCCCTAAGCCCGCCTAAGCCCTAAACCCTAAACCCCTAAACCCTAAACCCCTAAAGCCTAAACACCTAGACACTAGAATAGGGTTTGGGGGTCTTTTAGACTATAATCATAATAAGGAACCCCAAAACCCTAGTCTAATGTTTAAGGCCCCTTTACTAAGTACTTATTTTATAGACTTATAAGTCTCATAACCCCAAGAGGACCCCTTTTGGGGTACTTATAAGTCTACTTATTACCCACTTACTAAGTCCCCCGACCCTCAAAGTACGGGGCACTCTTGCCGTAAACCCTAAAGCCCCAAACCCTAAACTCTCCCTAAACCCTAAACCCTAAACCCTAAACCCTAAACTCTCCCTAAACCCTAAACCCTAAACTCTCCCTAAACCCTAAAGACACTAAACTCAAGCACAGATTCCGTCGGAGCATCGGCTGGAGGCACGGTGTCTTCGGCGTCCATCCGCGCAGAAGAATTGTATTTAAAAGGAGGTATATACCCTAAACTCCCCGCCTGTAGTTGCCTTTAATTAAAAAGGTAGGTAAGTTTGGGGTTAAGGGTTTAGGCCCCGAAACATAAACCCAATTACCCTCAACCCTGAACCCTACCTCAGACACTGCTTGTGCTTTGGATTTTTTTGGGTTTGGGGTTTAGGGGGACTGCTTCTGGGTTGGATTTCTGGAGATCTGCTGGCAAAGCCCCAAAAATCTAGACGTATGGTTCCGGATCCGGGTTGGGGTCTTCGAACAGGTTCGGTAACCAAATCCGGATTCCTGAGACGGCGCACTCCTCTACAGCAGATGTTCTTTTTGGGCTGTTTGCTGGTGTCTAGATTGGTCGGTGGGCGTCGTCCCTGCTGGCATCCATAAGAACACGGGAAGAACTGGGGCTCGGCTGTAGTATTCGAGGTCGAGGGCTGCGTTCAAAATATTGACTCTCATGATTAAGTGACTAAGGCGCGGGGAAAGGTGAGAGTCCTACCTCCCTCCCCTACGTCCAGAAGCTCCTTGATGCATGTTGGGCCAGCGGCGGCACGCGCCAACACAGATTCATGTGACCGACTACATGGCTGAATGACTTATATCCATCTAAGGTGCCCACATTGAATACATTCGCCTGTTCGTATGTTGTACTTGTGTGCTAACCCCTTATAGGGCTCTGCGATTCAACAGAGTGCTGTTGCTATGCCCCAGACCCCCGGGAGGATCCAAAAAGTAGATCCCTTGATGGGATTCCAAAAAAAGTACCCTTTAGTAGTTAGGGTCCCAAATTAGGGGATCTACTTTTTAGATTCTCCCGGGGGTCTGGGGCTGTGCTGTTACGACGACGTTTCGTGATACTGTTGCTGCACGGCGCTAGCAAAGCAGTCCATGATGCTGGCACTTGAGGTTTCAGGGTTTAGGGTATAGGGTTCAGGGTTTAGGGTTTAGGGTTCAGAGTTTGGGGTTCAGCTTTTAGGGTTTAGGCTTTGGGGTTTGGGGGTTCAGGGTTTAAGGTTTTGGGTTCAGGGTTTAGGGTCAATGCCAAGGTGAGTATGAGCGTGTGCTGCTGTCCCGCAAATATGGAGTTATGCTACCGTACGGCTGAGCTCTTATGGGGTCATGGCATGGAAACTATTTGGTGTAGTTGCAGTTGCTGTGCAAACCTTTCGTGGTTTCTAGATGTTCCGATGGTCTACTACTCACTCAGATCCATAAACAACGCAACGCTGAGCTGTAACGTCTTCCGTTGCAGTTCTTGCTATCCTCCGCATCGCCTTCTTCTGGGTAAAACCGCTGGTTAACCAATCCTCTTTGGTTACGGTCTAGGGTTTAGGGCTTAGGGTGTAGGGTTTAGGGTTAGTTTTTTCAATATTTGTGGGGATCCCAGATTAATCCGTTTTGCGGGAGAGGACCCTTTCATGTTGCTACAGTTCCTAAACCCTAAACCCCCAAAGCCTTTAAAGCCTAAGCCCTCAACCCTAAACCAGTTTAGACCCTAAACCCATGAACCCTTTAAGCTCTAAGCCCTAAAACCTTTAAACCTTGAAACCCTTTAAAACCCTTTAATGAAAAACTTTAAACCCTTTTAAACCCTTTAAACCCTTTTAAACCCTTTAAACCCTAAACCGTGGCAGATCTGGCCAGCAGAACGAAACAGTCAATGGGGGATCCTGGGACTGACCTGGGACTCCAAAAGATCGGTTTAGGGCTTAAAGGGCTTAGGGTTTAGGGCTTCGGGTTTAGGGCTTAGGATCCTAAGTACTGTTTGGGCTTTAGGGCTTCGGGTTTAGGGTTTAGGGTCTAAGGTTTTGGGCTTTAGGGCTGTGGGTTTAGGGTTTAGGGCTTAGGGTTTAGGGCTTAGAGTTTAGGTTTTGGGATGGTGCAATGGCCTTTTCAATCGGGCGGTCCTTGAAGCCCGAAACACGAAACCCCAACACCAGGGCCTGGAAAACCGAAGCACAAATTAAAGGAAACTACAGGTGGTGAGTTTAGGGTACATAGGGCTTCTATAAGGCTTCTATAAGGTATATAGACCTTCTATAAGGCTCCTACAACGGTAGCTACCCACCTGAACATGTCCGAGAACAAAACCCCCAAAACCCGATATCTGAACTAAGAACCCCAGTATCTTAATGGTGTTTCTGGCATGTTGAGGTCATGTCTGGGACCTTCAAAAAGAGCACAAAAAGACTAGTACTGGGACTCTGTTCTTACCCTAAACCCTAAACCCCAAATGGTGCTCTGTTCTTGAATCCCTAGCTTTCTGAACTCACTTCTGAAGATGTCAAGCAGGAACAGCTGAAAGGCACCGCATCGGGATTATGGGGTTAAGCTTCAGGGACTGGGGCTTCGGGTTAAGGGGTTTAGGGGTTTAGGGGTTTAGGGTTTAGGGTTTAGGTTTTTTTTTAGGGTTTAGGGTTTAGGTGTTTAGGGTTTAGGGTTTAGGGTCTCTGAACCAAAATCTCCGCTTTCGCACCTCTGCACTGATTGGTTTGAAGTCTCCTCACGGCGCTGCATCTGCTCGAAAGTTCTTCCCAAAGAGCCCAATACCCCTTACTTAAGGAATATACCTTGAATCATAATATTAAGGCCCCCATAATATCTATAATTCAAGGTATGTTCCTTATTTAAGGGGTATTGGGCTCTCTGGGTTGGGCATATCCATCTAAGTTCGGATTTTGGGGAAGGGAGCGAGGGGGGGGGTGGGGCCCTCACGTCTGCACAACTGTGACTAAAATAGGCGCACTCTGCTTCTGACGGCAAGAGGGTACGGACGCTGTCGACTGCGAAGATCACTGCCAGCAAAAGCCTGAAGAACGGCTGTCTGCGATGCCTTCGTTCCTCCATGAAATACAACAGGGCTTCCACCATGTCGCCGAGCTTCTCATAATTAGTCACCCCGGTGCTCAACCACCCCGGGGCCACTACTCTGAGGCTCTCCCCATACACCAGATTGCCTGGATCCCGTCCCGGGTCGTTGGGATGGGCACGGAAGACGCCTCTGGAGGAAAAGATGTTGTATTCCCGTAGATTCCTGAACTCCCTCAGGAAGGACACGAGCCAGTCTTGCACGTGAGGTGACGAGCACATGCTCTCTGCCCACTCCAGGAATTGGCATCCATGGGCTTAGTAGCTAGGGTTGAAAATTGGGTTACTCTACCTATGACTACTTATAACACCAATCCTGAGGGGCACTCCGATGCTCGGCTCTGCACATTGCAAGCTGAGTGGCCCGAAAGTGGATCTCCGGACAATTGTGTTTAGATGGGTTTAGGGTGTAGGGATTTGGGCTTAGGGTTCAGGGTTGAGGGTTTAGATGGGTTTAGGGTGTAGGGATTTGGGGCTTAGGGTTTAGGGTTTAGCTTTTCGGGATTTGGGGTTCCAGGTCCGCATGTCCGCAAGCGGCCACATACATACGCCGTCTCAGAACTAAACCCCAAACCATCCTCAAACTAAACCACCAAAACACCAATAGTTCTGATAGCACTAAATCCTACATCCTATACCGAAACACGCAAGAGCCCAAAATCCTGCATCCTCAGACTCAACGTTCCTAAACATCAAACGCTACGCACCTAATCCTAAATGCTAAGGCACAGACCCTAAGCCCTACATCTAAACCCTAAACCCTAAACCCTAAGACTATAAACCCTATTAAACCCTAAACCCTAAGCTCTAAACCCTATAAACCCTAAGCCCTATAAACCCTATAAACCCAAAGCCCTAAGCCCGAAAAGACGCCCACACTCCAAGACCCGAAGAGCCCAGAGAGCCCAATACCCCTCAACTAAGGAATATACCTCAAAATTATATTGGGCCTTATTCTTATGATTTAAAGTTTATATTCCATAATTAAGGAATATACCTCAAAATTATAGGGGGCCTTATTCTTATGATTTAAGGTATATATTCCATAATTAAGGAATATACCTAAAATTATAGGGGGCCTTACTCTTATGATTTAAGGTATATATTCCTTAATTGAGGGGTATTGGGCTCTCTGGGTTGTTCTTTTGGACCCTAAACCCTAGGCCCTAAACCCTATATTCCTTTGTTTAGGGGTGTTGGGCTCTCTGGGAGAGCTTAAGATCCAAAATGCCAGGTCCTCGTCGTCTGCAGAAATCATCAGCACCTCCCGGAATGGGGGTCCCTTAAAGGGCTCCTTAAAGGGATCTATGGGGCTTTAGGGCTTCATAAGGGTTTAGGATTGAGGAGCTAGAAAGTAGAGCTCCTAACTTCGGACCCTACCTACTAAAGGCTACTTTTCTAGGAACCCCCTAGAAAGGGATCTACTTTTTGGATCCTTTTTGGGAGTCTGGGGATGTGAAGCCCCGCGACGAGAATTAATTAGGGAATCTGGGTTTGGTTCCACTATAAGGCTTCTGGAAGGGCTAACCCTATACCCTAAACCCTGAACCCTAAACCCTAAACCGTGGTACAAGGGTGGTGTAGGGATAAAATGATGTTTTGGGGTCGAATCGGGTTGAAGGATCTTCCTTTTGGGCGTGGGCCCCGCGCTGAGGGGGGCATCAAGGGCGACCGCATATATACACACGAATATATATGCATATCGACACCAATACGCAAGTCGCAGTATCATGGCTCGTTGCTTACTCTTGCCCCTCCTCCGGATCCATTCCGGCTGCCACACCCCATCATCAGAGAGGGCAGGGAGTGTATTCCGAAATTGAAACTCGAGAAAAGACTCGAAGGTCTTTGGCTGCCTGTGCCCCTCTACAATGTACAAACCCTGGAACCCTGCACCCATACGCTAAAACCCCCAAAGAAACCCTTCCACACAGTCACTGCCGCCAAAGAGGTGCTCTATACTGCTCAATAATCATTTGAAAGGAAGTCACTTGAGAGAACTTGCGGGACCCATGTTCTCGATCCTTGCAGAGATCTGGGATAGTAGCGTAGCAGGGTAACCCTTCTGAACCCCTATTCTTAAGACGTACAGGAAGAAACTAGCAAACACAAGCTCGCAGAAAACCCTAAACTCAAAGCCCTGCACCCCAAACCCTAAACCCTAAACCCTAAACCCCAAACCCTAAACCCTAAACCCCAAACCCTAAACCCTAAACCGTAACCCCGGATCAGCCTGTGGAGACTTGCTGATTTTCTCGACCAGCTCGCTCTGGGCAGAGAGTTCGGTTTGCTTAGGGGTTGGGGTTTAGGATGTAGGGTGTAGGGTTTAGGGTTTAGGGTTTAGGGTTTTAGGCTTTAGGCTTTAGGGTTTAGGGTTTAGGGTTTAGGGGTGTAAACTCGCAGAGTTTGGGATTTGGAACTGAGGGTGTAAACTTTAAACTCTACGCTGTAGAATTTAGGGTTTCGGGTTTAGGGTTTGGGGTTTTGTGGTCTATGATGGATAATGAAAAGGCACTATAAGGAGATACTGATTTCTAGTAGTCCTGACCACTATATGATCATTGGTCCCAGAGAACCCAATACCCCTTAATTCAGGAATATACCTTAAATTATAGGGGCCTTAATACTATGATTCAAGGCATATTCCTTAATTAAGGGGTATTGGGTTCTCTGGGTTCTCCTGGCTTCAAAGCCAAAGACCTGCTTCCGGACATTGGTGGCCGTTCAAGGTACCACTAAAGTGCGCCCATCCTTTACCCTACCCAGAGAACCCAATACCCCTTACTTTTAAAATATGCCTTAAATCATAATATTAAGGCCCCTATAATTTAAGGTATATTCGTGAAATACAGGGGTGCTGGGTTCTCTGGCTAAGCCCTAGAGCCTAAAGCCAGTCCTAAGTCGTAGTTTTCTACCCCCGAAAGGCCTGACCCTAAATCCGAAACCCTAAACACTGTATGACACATTCCTTGCAAGCAGCACTTAGGGTTTAGGGTGTTTAACGATATATTAACATCCTATTAACACCCTATTATAATATGAATTGTAATAAGCTTTTTTATTCCGGATATTTAGGGTCTGGGGAGCACAGTCAACAGAAATCCTGCCTTCTCTAAACAGTCCTTGACATCGACGCCGAGGAAGTGCGCGAATCTCCGCAGCTCCTGCTCACACTAGAAGTTTTTTTTCAGGCTCTGGGCTTAGGGTTTAGGGCTTGGAGTTTAGGGCTTTTTATAGGGTTTTGCAGTGTCCTAGCAAAGTTTGTGGGAGCTAGGCTGTAGGATTTCGGCTTGAGGTTGTGCTCGAAGGATCAGGGGAGCTAATAGGTTGGCTGCAAGCTGGGGTTATCTGTTCCCCACTTGCGGACTACTTGTTTCATCGGGTGATCCTCAAAGTAGACTCCTAAAGCCCTAGTGCGTTTACAAACCTACAGCCCAAAAAGGCTAAACCCTGGGCCCTGAACCCTAAAATCCTAAACACCGGGGTTCAGGAGTAAAGCCTCACTTTAGGTTTCGGCTTCAGGGTTTAAAGGCCGGGATTTGAGGTTAGGGCTCTAGGGCGTGTTGAGAGCTCTGGGGTTCAGGGTTTCGGATATAGGAGGGGCCTGAATAACTAATCACCATCTTCCTGAGCTTCACAGATGTTTCCGATATGCACCCCGGGAAAACCCCAAATCCACATATTCACGGATCTGCACTACTGTTCCCCACTAGTTGTAATCAGAGCAATAAAAGCTCCTAAGAACACTAAAACCATGTCGTCTTGGCCTCAGCAGCAGGTGCGATGCTGCTTGGAGGGTTTAAGGGTATGGGCGTCACCTCAAGACCCTTTCCACGGAATGTTGGCACTGTGCGCCTGGAAATCCAAGAGGTGGCTCCGTGAAACTATGCATTTCAATCAAACGCAAGCTGCTGCACGTAAGATACGACCTCACACGACAAATCGATCCCGGCTGGTACATAGGCCTACATGTACGCTATCTGTTCTGAACCATAAGGTAGACCAAATCCTACACCCAAAAAATCAAAGGCCAAACCCCCAAATCGAATTTGACTCTCAACCCTCCCCGGCGTAAGCTTTAATCCAAAAAAACCTTGACCCATACCTTAATTTGGAAACCCGGGCCCTAAACCCCCACTGCAAGCCACTTCCCAGCCCTCACCCCCCTCAAAAAAACTTTACACCCGCAGCCTTTACCTTCTATCCCTATAGGTCCCAGGTCCCATCTGCGACCATTGCAACTAACACTGCTAACACCCCAAAGTTCTCTGACCCAGAGGCTCCGCAGCTGTCTTCACCGACAAATCGGTGAGGCGGAGTCGCACTTTCCGGCCTTCTGGCATGAATTATAGGGGCCTTAATGGGTTTAGGGTTTAGGGTTTAGGGTTATTCCTTAATTAAGGGGTATTGGGTTCTCTGGGCAAAGGTACACATAACTACACTACTTACGCCTGATAAGGGTGTTAACAGTGCTAAACACCATGGCTAAGCACTACTACCAATAGCAATGTATTGATATTTGCAACGGTAATACTACGTGTGGGTGAAGTTGCTCGAATATGGCTGTTGCACTGACCCACCTGTCAATAGATTTGCCTTCAAACGTCCATAGTCTGGTTGACAGTCATATTTAGAATTCGTGTCTTTGATATCTAGTTACCTAGTTACAGAATGTTACAGATCTACCGGCCCACGTGCACAACAAGCTTCTCGAATCGAGATCTTACAAATGATGTGGCATTGGCATATCTCCGGGAATAAACGTCGTGACAGGTCTTTTCGGCGAGGTCCATCACACCGGCCCCCACCAGCCGTAGATTGATCCGGTCGGCCCACATCTCGAGATGCGTGGCATGCTCCTCGATGATGGTGTTGAGGGCGCTCTTGATAGGCGCTCTTGATAGTCTTCTTGACATGGACAAACCTGCGCGAGCAATGGGGAGCGGCTAGGCCACAAGCAAGTGCGAACGCCGGCACTCAGAATCACCGGCACACTCCCCCAATGTGTTGACCGCGCAAGCCGAGTAGGCGCGCACGATCTTTTGACAATGAGCAGCTCAACAGCACTCTGAAAGTACTCACGAAACTCGCGCGTGAAGCCCTTTTAACAGGAAAAACATTGCAGCACTGCAGGAAGCATTTCCCCATAACGAACAGACTGCTTTGACTGCAGTACTTGCAGTGGCTGAGAGTCATGCGAGCCTAAACGTCCTAAACCCTCAACCCTAACCGAAAGGCCTACAAAACCCTAAGGACTCCATAAAAGGCTCCTACTACCCTCAAAAAACTGAAAAGCTTAGACCCTACACAGCCCTAAACTTGAACCATAATCCCACAGGCCTTGAGATGTCCAGGTCGAAAGTCAAGCTTGAGCCCTTCACCCTTATAGAACCCTGGTAGCACCCTTGCAAGATGGGAGCCTTAATGCTTAAAACGGAGGTTTTGGGGCATATTATAACCTATATGTGTGTGTGTATATATATATACACACATACATACATACATATATTATACATATATACATATAAGAAGAAAGTGGGGCTATAAGGGTGCGTTATAGTGCTGCCAGTTGCTCCGACCCCTCTAGTAAAACCCTTTGAAGGCAGCCTTCAAGGATGCCGAAAAGCCCTAAAACCCTAAACCCCTAAACCCCTAAACCCTAAACCCCTAAATCCTAAACACCGAAACCCCTAAACCCCTAAATTTAAATCCTAAACCCTAAATCCATAAAACCCCTAAACCCCCTTGAAAAAATCGCAAACCCACATCCCGCCTGCCATGCGCTCTGAACGGCCTTTCTCATGCTCCTCGCGGCATCGGTTTAGGATTCAGGACTTAGTGTTCATGACCTTATGGTAGGCCTATAAGGGAAACCTATTCGAATCATTAAGGCCCCTACACTATAGGGTTTAGGGTTTAGGGTTTGGGGTTTAGGGTTTAGGGCCGAGTTGAAGTTCATCCATTGACCGTTGACGCAAAAGTGCATACTGTCCTAACCGTGCACACACCAAGAGGTGCTGAAGGCAGTCAGGTCATGCAGGAGGAACATCAAGCAAAGAGTCAGCTCCAGAATCTGCCGTAGAAACATTTGCAAGAGAAGGGGTGCAGGGTTTAGGTTTAAACCTTTCAGAGTAGGGATTTTGGAAGCTAAAACCGTACTGCTGATGATCAAAATTCTGCATTACCTTAAGGACCCTAAACTATGGGAATTATGGTATATTCGTTATTATGGGTAATGCAGGATCTACATCATCAACCGTACTATTTGGGTACTTGGGCCCTCCGGGCCAGTATATCGGTTTACAGGTTACTTGGAGGGTCGAGGAACGTAGTAAGTAGTGTTTTTATAGACCGATAAGTATCATAACCCCAATTAGGACCCCTTTTTAGGGTACTTAGTAAGTCTATTTCTCACCCACATACTAAGTCCCCCGACCCTCCAAGTAACCCCAGTTAGGATCCCTTTTAGGCTACCCTAAAACCCTAAACCCTAAACCCTAACCACCTTATTACCCACTTACTAGTAGGGTTCAGGGCGTTGGGTAGCAAGCCGGTAAGCCGAGTAGGATGTCACCAAAAGCCGGACTTCGAGCCTTGGTCTTCGGCTTTAACGTAGGAACCTGAATAAGAAACCCTGGTTTGTTTCATTCGGGCTCTTTATATGAATCCTGTTATTTTGGGGTTATAGGCCAAGTAACCCTTGGGATTATGTCGGCATTCTAGTACCCCGAGAAGGACAAAGCTCGTCGGGTCATGAGCGCGGTCCCCGGCGAAAGGCATGAAACTTAAGTAAGGTCCAAGATGACCTACTCTGCTGCTAAGTTTTGCTCTTTCGGCTTAGGGGCCTGGCACCTCCCATCTGAGCACCTAAACCCTAACCTCTAAACACTAAAGCCCAAACCCCTCAACCCTAAACCCCAAACCCTCAACCCTCAACCCTAAACCCTAGACCCTAAAGCCCTAAACCCCCCCCTGAATCCCCCGTCCGCATCGTCAGACGGCAGCTCCCAGCGACAGACAGGGCCTCAGGCAAAAAGCTTGGTGCACCGAACCCAATGTTTGGGGTTTAGGGTTTAAGGCCTGCGGTTAGGGTTTAGGGTTTAGGGTTTAGGGTTTAGGGTGTAGGGTTTAGGGTTTAGGGTTTAGGGTTTAGGAGTTTAGGGTTTAAGTTTTAGGGATTTAGGGTTTATGGTTCAGCAGCTCCGGAGCTAGCAATTTCTAGTCGAGCCCACAATTTCGGATTTAGAAAAAAAACCACCCGCCCAAAGAATCCCATACCATTAGACCCTAAATCCTAAATCTTAAACTTCAAACCTTACACCTCTAGACCCTAAATCCTAAACCCACTCTCCTGACTGACATCTCCCCACCCCACCCTCGACCAATCACATTAGATTCATGCCTCGACTTCGACTATTTTCGGGTTCGGACTATTATTTTAGGGTTCGGACTACCATTTTAGGGTTCGGACTACTATTTTCGGGTTCGGACTATTATTTTTTGGGGTTCGGACTACTATTTTTGGGTTCGGACTATTATTTTAGGGTTCGGACCCAAACAAAGGTCAAAAGACGGACCAAAAAAAGGACAACGACGGACCCAAAAAAGGACCAATGACCAAAAAACGACGCTATTTGGTCAAACGACGGACCAAAAGACGTTAAATGGCCAAACGACGGACCAAAAAAAGGTCAAACGACGGACCAAAAAAAGGACAACGACGGACCAAGAAAAGGACCAATGACCAAAAAACGACGTTATTTGGTCAAACGACGGACCAAAAAACAGGACCAATCTGCGAATTAGAACTTAAATCTATATAGGTAAGAGAGGGTTGAGGGTCTAGGGTTGAGGTGTCTTTCCATGTCCCTGCTGTGTACAGCAAACCCTTGCAAGTCCTCAACACCTGGAACCAGCGCGTGCTCCAAGTTCGATTGCGGAACTGAAAACTATGAAGCTACCAAAGTTGGAATCTTACCCTTGACCCTAAACCCTAAACCCCTAAACCCTAAACCCCTAAACCCTAAACCCTAAACCCTACACCCTAAACGGTGGCAGAGGCTCGCTCCACCACAACCTGAATCCTAACCTCCTGTGTGCTTTTGTCAAGTCCTCACCCGAAACCGAAGGATCCTGTATCCTAAACCTTTCTCTACAAGACACCCCTAAGTTTTAGGGTTTAGGGTTTAGGGTTTACGGAGTAAAATACTAAACTTTAAACCCTAAGCCCTAAACACTTAAACCCTAAATCTTATACCCTAAACCCAAAAGCCCTGAACCCTAAACCCCTAAGCCCTAAACCCCTAAACCCGAAACCCTCTTCTTCCACCGCACCAAGCAATCCGAGCTCCAGGCACTCATTGCTCTTCTTCAGCCAATCCTGCGATGGGGGTTTCCAGCAGAACAACCCAGAGAGCCCACTAGCCCCTAATTAAGGAGTCACAATATGAAGGCCCCCTATAATTTAAGGTATATTCCTTAATTATGGAATATATACCTTAAATCATAAGAATAAGGCCCCTATAATTTAAGGTATATTCCTTATTTAAGGGGTATATATTGGGGTCTCTGGGAAGCCCCTTGCCTGAACCCTAAACCCTACACTTTCGGATTCTCGAGGACTCCGGCTGAGGGTTTAGGGCTTCAGGGTTTAAGGGTTTAGGGTTTGGATTTAGGGTTTAAGGGTTTAGGGGCTTAGACTTTGAGGCTTCATAGGAAGGTGTTTTGCTGTTGCTAGACCCTAAACCCTAAACCCTAAACCCAACTTCAAACCCCAAAACACCGCAGCTTCGACCTCTTGGGCCGGAACCCTAGCTGTTTAGGGGTTTAGGGGTTTAGGGTTTACGGGTTTAGGGTTTAGGGGTTCAGGGGTTATGTGTTTAGGGGTTTAGGGGTTTAGGGGTGCATTTGTAACCCGGTGGACAAACGCAACAACGGTACACAAAGGCCCACCAAGACCCTGTTTGAGCAGAGCCGCCATTGAAGAGAGATCAAGCCATGTCAAAGTCTCTGAACCCCTCCTGACCCCCTAAACCCTAAACCCTAAACCTTAAACCCTCAACCCTAAACCCTAAACCCTGAACCAAGATCCAACTCCTAAACCCTAAGCCCTAAACACTATTCTCTAAACCGTAACCTCCTTACTGAGTGAAGTCCCCAAGCCCCAAGCAGCAGACAACAAAAGGCTCTCTAAAACCCCAAAACGCTTCAGGGCTCGAAGTGTCCAATTTTGGCTAAAGGCCCAAGTTCCGACTCCTCTATTGTGGCCTTAGACCCTCCATTACTGTTGATGATATATTTTAAACCCTGCATTACCTTAAGGACCCTAAACTACGGGAATTATGGTATATGTATGTGTATATATATGTATATATATATATATATTCCTTATTTGGGTAATGCAGGATTTAGATCATCAAGCGTATGGACCATCAGATCTTCGTCACAGGGTACTTGGGAGAGCCCTGGCTGACAAACCCTAAACGCTCAAACCCTAGACCCCGAACCCCAAACCCTAACCCCTGCCCACACCCCCGAAAGGATCTAGAAAGTAGATCCCCTAATTCGGGACCCTAACTGCTAAGGAGGGTCCCTGTATATGCCATATTAGGGCTTATAGTAAGAACCTACGACGAACAAACTGGGTTTTGGTAGGTTAAGGTGGGGTGTCTGCAAGAACTCCTGCAGAACCCTGTTCATGATGCCTGAAACATCCTGAAACGAAGCGAAGCCTTTGCATGAACCACAAGCCTTGACGGCGTCTTCATAGAAGAGATGGCCGCAAGGCAGCCGAATAGCCTGGGAGGTGGGAACTTGGTGATTCGAAGATCTAGAGATTAAGGAATATACAGATTAGGGCGAAGGCTTTAGGGTTCAAGGCGGTTCAGGGGATAAGGGGATAAGAGTTTTAGGAGTTGATGTAGGACCTTTAAAGGTCTGCGGAGTGTCCAGGGGGGTACGAAACAACTTTAATATACTAAACGGACCCGAGAACCCAATACCCCTTAATTAAGGAATATACCTTAAATTGTAGGGGCCTTAATATTATGATATACCTTAATTAAGGGTTATTGGGTTCTCTGGCGACGCAGCATGCCCAGGGGCACGGCGAGCCGCTTGCGCGTTCAGCCTACATGCCATGGGCTAGGCACGAGGTGAACAGCAGCCATGGCCGCACTTCTTTGAGTCTCGCGCAGCTCAAAAGTCTGCACATCTTGCGTCCAGCTCAGCTGCCCGAAGAGCCGCAATCCCAGAGAACCCAATACCCCTTAATTAAGGTATATACCTTAAATCACAACATTAAGGCCCCTTTAATTTAAGGTATATTCCTTATTTNNAGGGGTATTGGGCTCTCTGGGATCCGGAAGGCCGGCGACGTGGGATGGCAAGAGAGGATCTTGTGGCAGACATCTGCAGGAGGACCAGATCCAGCCCAGCCGCATACCCACGCCCTGCCGATGATGTTGCCTTTAGGGTTTAGGGCCAAGTTAGGGTTTTTCTTTCTTACTAAGGGTTTAGGGTTTAGG
>CAJNJA010065764.1:0-11942 GCA_905231915.1 Symbiodinium necroappetens
AGGACGAACGTACCGTAAATACCGAGTAAAACGAACGTGCTCTTAAGAGGGTTGGCAGCAGAGGTGGTTGGTAGGCGGGGGGGGCGCCTACTACTACTACTACTACTACTACTACTACTACTACTCCTACTCCTACCAGTTGTCGGTAGCGTTGTTGTAGGGGAGCAGTAGCAGCAGTCTTTGGTCTTATTGTCCTCCTACATGGGCATCTCTACTTCTCCCCCGACAATAACCTCATCACAACTGTTTTCACTGCTACTGCGGCGAATTCCTCCACTCAGACTGCCGTCATTGTCGTTCGGAACTACCGGTACTGTGCTTGTTGTTGCTGTGAGTATCGCCTTTCCTACACAGGAAGCAACGACTGCAGCATTTCACAGAGCATTGTGCTGTGCGCATTGGAGATTTGACTCCGGATTCTTTTACCACCTGCTGCAGAGCTGCGAAGGTAGCTGCCAATCCATGTTCATGCTAGCAGGCCTTTCACTTGAAAGGTGTCCACTCAAGGAGTTGTGTTGATCTGGCAACGTGCCACCTTGACACCGCTCTGAAGCGTCTTGCGGGTGATGTCTCGTTGTCCTAGTTGATAGCTACTGTTTACGTATCTGCGTGCGCAACATCAGAACATAGTGATGGAAACGCGCTGTGCCGAGCCAGCAGGCAGCGGCAGGATGCGGCAGGAGGAGAGATATTCAAACAAGTGCCCCAATCACCTTTACTGCGAGTGTGACTGCAGCTGCTTATGCTGACAGTGCTACCGCTACTGACACTGCCACTAGCCAAGACCACGACCAGCAGAACCACTAGGACGACGAGGACGACGGCGACTACCGCTGCTGCTACCACCACCACCACCACCGCCATCACCGCCACCTACACCACCACCACCATCACCGACCCAAAACCACTGGTACCACCAAAACAAATACCGCTTCTATTGCCTCTGGAACTTTACCGTTCGCTTACTGCGGCTCTGACTGCGACCAGATTCGGTATGTCCTCACTGTTTAAGCCTACGACTAATCTTGTGGCAATTCAAACGGTGTAGGAAGTGCTCTCACGTCTAGCACTGGTGTTCTTGTTGAAACGAGCAGCACACTTGCAGCTAGTGTTCATACTCTTATCTTGCCCTGATTCTCATCAGTCGTGCAGCTGGGGTCTGTGTGTGTGGCGTTTTGCTGCCATGCCTTCCTGACCAGTCATGCCCGTAAAACTGCATGACTAGTTACAGCTATTCAGCAGCCACATGACTGTGCTATATCTTCAAAGATGTCAAGGTTGAACTCCCCATACCACTCTTGTGTTGTGCAACGCTTGAACGCTTGTGGCTTCTGCGGTTCATTTGCGGTTGCCGCACCCCATAGACACCTGCTTTAGATTACCACCAGTACCGTTGTGGTCAATAGTACTGCTACAATTGGGGTGAGTTTCATGCCACCTCTTTCCTTGTACGAGGCATACTCCCAATGCTGTACATTTCCTGGAGGCGTAGCGGTTGGTGAGCACTGTCGTGGCTGTAAATCCGTCTCCGCTACCATCGATCAGTCTGGTGATATGAGTTGTGCCTAGCACTTGAATTTCGATTTAAACGCAATCACGCTCTTTAGTGGTACTCCTCGTAGTGGCTTATCTCATTGTTACATGTTGTTATCACGAGCATGATGAGTATCATCTCGTTGTCACCATCCCCTGCAGCATGAGCGGCAGCAGCAGCCGCAGCAGCAGTGGCGGCAGCAATGCTGCGGCAGCAGCATTGGTATCTAGCTGGAACAGCAGTAGCAGCAGCGGAAGAGCAGGGCGCACCCACTGAGAAGGTCTCCACGGATGGTGCAGCACATGCAGCCGTTGTCCATGACCACGATCTGCATGCATGAGACACAGGTCAGCATGAAATCTGGAACCCTGAAAGACGAACCCCGGACAGCCAGAAGACAAACAGAAGTGAAAAGCCTATCCCTATGCATGTGCACACCCACACACCCACACTGGGTATAGTCAGAGCGCACACTGACTCGGAGGCGAAGAATACTCTCCAAAATCCAACCCAGTTGGTATGTCACCCATGCAATGAACTGAAAGATTGCTTTGGCTTCTGCTTGGAACAGAGTTCAGAGCTTCTTCTTGTTCTTGGACGGAAGGCGTTGGGGCAGGCCTTCTCTGCCAACGCCAACTTCTCCTGACCCTGCTTCAGCAGGGCATCGTCGATGGGCACCTTGCCATTTTAATGTATGTTAAATAAATACATATATGTATGTATGCATGCATGCATGCATGGATGTATGTATGTATGTATGTATATATGCAATACACGTATTATACATATACATATACATATACATATACATATACATGTACCTATACCCATACCTATACCTATACCTATACCTATACCTATACCTATACATGTACATGTACATGTACATGTACATGTACATGTACATGTACATATATATATGTATATGTATATATATATATGTGATTTGTGAGCCGGCTATATATGGTAAGTGATGTTCTCATGGCTCGTCTGTGCGCACTTTACGGCGCATTGCATGCGCATTGCTCCAGCATGGTCCCTTGCGGCATGATCCCTCAGCTGCAGTGAGGTTTAGCATGGCAACGCTTAGTGTACTACTGTCACCCAAACCCTAAACCCTAAACCGACTTGCTGGAACAAGCGACGTTTCTTCCAGCGCACTGAACTGGTCCTTGGCTAGGCGCTGATGCTGCCAAGGCCCCGAGCTTTTACTTCTGCCTGCACCCTGAAAGTATGTAGACGTGTAGCCTTTTATAGGTTTTGGGCAATTGTTTCACCTTCTTGGGGGGGTTTTGGGTAGCGGTTTGGGGTTTCCTTTATGTTTCAGGGGAGTGTGATCCGCACACCTCACCCAGGCCCAGCTTGAAGTTTAGAGCAGCTCCCTCTTTTTATAAGTTCCTTGAGGGAAGTCATAGGGACATAGAAGGCCTACCACACGACCCCAGTATAGATTCCAGGTCTTTCAGGTACTTTGAACCGAAATATTGACCTTAGTAGAGCCTTTGCTGATTTCCCATAACACCACACAAACCCTAAATCTAATCCCAAACTTCCCCCCGACTGATCACCCAATCTCTGCCGTGTGCTCTGGAACCCATCACTTGCCAAGCGACGTTGAACTTCATCTGGCCCAAGTTGTACAGGTCCTGCCAGCGTTTGCAGATATTCAGGGGACAGGATTTTGGGGGTTTGGGGCTGAAGGGTTTAAGGTGCATGCAGTTTAGGTCTCAGGGTTGAGGTTCAGGGCTTAGAATTCAGGTTTCTTGGGACAGTGGAGCTCTCTGAACTGGGGATCCGTGGCCAACGGATGCTTTTGTGTCCTACGCCTCATGCCCGGGCTATCCTTACCGAGTGTTTAGGGTTTAGGGTGCCGGGCCAAAATATGGTGATCGCCATGGAGCGCTTGGTTGAGCGACACGTTCTGTGTCACTGAGCTCATGGTCTGCCACCACCCCTTTGCGCCGATCCAAGGCTTCTTGGACGGCGACATGTGTCTGCACTACGACTAATTAGTTCGTGGGTCTTGGACGGCGAAAGGTGTCTGCGCTACGAATAATCATGGTTCTGCCTATTCACACTCGAAAATACCAAAAACTAAAGGCAGCAAGTGGAGCACTTACGAACAAACTTCTTGCTGCGACGGGTGGACGAGCAGTAAAGTAACGGCGGAGCACCACACAGTCGAACCAAAGAAAGTCGAAAAGTCGGAGCGAGTGTGGCTTACACCCCGTTGGGCTCGAACTCGTCACGCTCCTCCTGGGTGAGTCCATCGGGTCGGTGTTCAGGTCCGCTTCACCACTTGATGGAGGAGCTCCAATTCCATTGGCAGGTGGTGGCTCCGAGGGGCTTTGGTGGAGTCACCGGCGCCTGTGCTCCACGGTTTGCCTGCTCTTCACTCCTCGGTGGGAACCACCTTGCCGCATGCACTCCCATGCAATGTTGATGGTGCGATGCCTCCCCATAGCTGCCGGCCACAGGCATTGAGAATCGAGGCGTCTTGCATCCCTCCCAGCTGAAGATGCACGGCAGTGTTCCGCGTTAGCCATTCCGAAGGGGGACCTTCGCCAGGGAAGAATGGCAGTCCAATTCAAGCGTTTTGAGCAGGACCGTTGAAGGTGGATGTCCCTCTGTGGGTGGTTGACCTCGGCGGGCGGAGTTTAAGCCGGGGCGCCGGACGCCGTGCCGCTCGCCTGATCCGGTAGCCTCCGCCTCGGAATCTTGGTCTAAAGCCCTCAGTACTCCTCGTTCTTCCATCTGTCTTGGGGAGGTAGAAGCCCTCCTGGTGGACCCACAGCAAGCTCTGACACATCGCCGAAGACATGCTCTTCCTCGAAGGCATCCTCGACCCAGCAGAACGAATAGTCGCCACGCTGACAGGCGAGCGTACGCCCCAAGATCCACCAGTGCCTCGGCGTCACATGCTGCAAAGGAGCTTCAGTGGAAACTGAGCACACCCGACACATCGACAAAGATGCACACCCAGTCGGCCCGTTCGAGCTCCACCCTGGTACGCTGGGACCGGCGTTGTGTCCAGTTTCCTTGGATCCGAGCGACTCCGGAATCAAACTTGAGGATGAGGTCATGAGATTTTCTCCCATTGCATCTCCCTCGGATCTCCTTCTGGTAGAAGTTGGTGTCAGCAGGGAGAGCTTCATGCGGAGCGTGAAGAGTGATCGCCGGGAAGCCCCTTACCACTCTTTCAGTTGGTAAATCGATGTTGGGTGCCGAGACGGCTCCAGCTGTCCCCGTCCTTCTTAAGCAATTCCGGCAACAGCAGCAGAACCATCTCTCGCAGCTGTGTAGAACCCAGACCAGAAGGGCAAGGAGGCCGATGGCGGAGGCGAGGGCCATAATCCAACCAACGATGGGCCAGTAATGAAGCAAAGGAGCCCCACGGCGTCGATGGCGAAGCCGCCCCAGCCTCCTTTAGTGCGGAGGGCACCAGAAGTCATAGGACTGAAGAAGAGCGAAGATCACCCAGAAGTTCAACTCGCCCCAAAGCAAGGAGAAAAATCGGTGAGGCGGCGCTGACTCATCGTCTCCGGGTGGGGCTCCTGCCGAAGTCGAGGGAGCTTGCACCGGAGGCTCCAAATCTGGGGTGAGTCCAACCACTTGGGGAGCCAGCTCCCCAACTGTCGCGAGAGGACGAGGAGATTGCCAGCTACGGCACCTACGGCATTCGGTGCCATGGCGAAAGTTTGTTGTAGAACCCAGTTGCAAAGAAAGGCTTGAGCCGAGCTTAGCCAGGTTCAAGTCGTTCTAATGGCAGAACTCTACGTAATCTCCAATAGTCAATAGTCGGTGGGAACCATGTATGTGATGCTTTGCTTCAGAGACTGAGTCCGTTCGACCGGACGCAGCACGGTCACAAGGAGAGCGACGCTGGAAGCCTGTGCGATGGCAAGCTCCATGTTGTCCCAATTCTTGCATGCAGCTGTGTATGCTGCTCGAGCGACTTCTTGGATTGGAACTGAAACAGCCCCATGGCCGGGAAATTTCGGCTTGGGCTGGGACGTGACACAAACGGATCCTGCCCTGCGAGCAAGGCGAAGAAGCTCTGTGCAGCATGTAAATAAATCAGTAAAAAAACTATAGTCATACACATACATGCATCCATCCATCCATGCATGCATCCATATGTATATATATATATACATACATATATATATATGTGCATATGTAACATATGTATGTATATATGTAAGGTAATGCAATGCAATTCAATGCAATGCAATGGAATGGTATGTATTGTATTGTATTGCACTGTATGTGTGTGTGTATAGGTACATACGTATGTGTGTATGTATGTATGTATGTATGTATGTATGTATGAATGTATGTACGTATGTATGAATGAATGTATGTATGTATGTATGATTGTATGATATATGTGTACTTAAATACTTATATACGTATGTGTTCATGTATATCTATATATATATACACACACAAAGACACAGATACATACAGAGATCTGTTGTGCATCTGGCCAGGCCTTTCATGCGCGCTCGCAGAACCTGGCGCCATGTGGCACGCAGGGTGCAACGCTGCACCGGCTGGCACGGCGGCAGAGACATGCCGACACACAGTATGTATGATACATGCAGTGATTATACATAAATACATAAGTAAATGAATATATATATATACACACACACATGGATATTTACATATATATGCATATGCATAAACACATGTATACACATATGTAGACTGTACAGCATGTCGAGTCTAGTCTGTATAGGTTGACGGTTTAATGTACGGAGCATATCACCGCGGCCAAAAGGAAACAGTGAATCTCCAAGCCTACACTCCTGACCCTCAACCCTCAACCCCTAAACTCTAGACTCCAAAGCCTCGCCACCGAATTCCGAAATTGAAAACCACCCATACACCCTCAAACGACATTAGGGCTTATAGGGGCTCAGGGCAACGCAAACCCTATAGCCTCAATAAATCTGAGCCTTGTAGGACCCATAAATGCACCCCCAAACCCTGAAGCCCTCAAGGCAAATTCTGAATCCTATATAAGCCTCACCGTCGGAGCAGCCCCAGGGTAGGTCGGTCCTCATCGCTGAGGGTCCTTGCCTGTATATGCAGGCGTCTGTGGACCCGCTGCTGGAGATAGCCTGCATGAAAGGCTTTGGGGGCTTTAGTCTAGGAGTCAAGGTTTTGGGGTTAGTATTTTGGAAGCAGGCCTTTTTTGTTGGGAGCAGGATTTAAGCTCTTGGCGGTTTCGTATGCAGGTTTGCGAATGCGCTAGGTTTGCGTTATAGGCTTGGGTGCGCTCAAACATCCTAAACTCACGCACACCCCGGCTGCTTCGGAGCGCGCGGCTTAGCGTTCGGAGTTTGGAGTTTGGAGTTTCAGGCATAGGCGTAACTGAAGTTGCTGCAGACAGCGTGTACCTTGCTGCCCCTTTTTTCCTTTGCAAACAATTTATGGAACTATATACACCCGAAAACCCTTGAAACGAAGAGCTTTTGCAAACCGTGGCATGCAATCAGATCAGCGTCCCAATCGCTGACAAGAGCCGAACCCACAGGGCCCAAGTACTCAAAGGTACCTGAACCGCCAACGTTTGCTAAACCCCAAACCCCCAAACACAAAACCCCTAAACTCTAAACCCTCAGCCCGAACCCCTAAACCCTAAAAACAGTCTTGGACCCTGTAAAGAGTTCTTGGCTCGAGGCCTAGAAGCCCGCTCACCGAGAAGTAGCGGCCGTAAACGATCAGACCGGAAAATGTTCTAAACCCGTGAAAAATGTTACTTCGGGTGGTTAGAGCTCCACTGCACTGAGGCGACCCGATGTCAGGACACACACACAGACACACACACACACACAGAGAGAGAGAGAGAGAGACACAGAGACACAGACAGACACAGACAGAGACAGACAGAGACAGACAAAGACAGACAGACACAGACACACAGGCAGAGACAGACAGACACAGACAGACACACGGACACAGACAGACACACGGATGCAGACAGACACACGGGCACAGACAGACACACAGACACACACACACACACACTCTAAAACTCGAAACCTAAAGCCCTAAACCCTAAGCCTAAAGCCCAAAACCCTAGCCGCCCTGCAGCCAGCATGTTTTGGGACCTTCTCGATCAGTACCAGCGAAAAGTCCACCATCACTTGGGCCTGAGGTTCAGGGTTCCGGGGTTAGAGTTGATGGTTTAGGGCCTTCGGGGTTTAGGGGCTTAGGGGTGTAGCGTTCGGGGTCTGGGTTGAAGGTTTAGGGTTAAGGGACTAGGGTTAAGGCTTAAGGGTTTACGAGATAGGGCTCAGGGTTTAGGCTTGAGGGTTTAGGGCCCAGGCAGGCGATGAGATGCATAGCGTCTTTTGGGGGATATGCAAACGGTACCGCTGTAAACTACGTCGTTGGGATCCTATACCCTCAAACTTATGCGCTTTTGAAAGGTCTGGTTTGCGGGTTTAGGGTTTAGGGTTTAGAGGATAGGTTAGGTTGGTTGCTTGGGTCGATCGGTTGGTCGGGGAATGCTGTTTGGCTGCGGTTGTGGTCGTGGTTGTGGTTCTGGTTCTGGTTGTTGTTCTTGTTAGTGACTGTTAGTGTTCGTGTTATTGTTATAATTCTTCTGGTTCTAGTTATTGTTCCTGTTCCTGTTCATTTTTGTTATTGTCGTTGTTATTGTTGTTATTGTTATTGTTATTGTTATTGTTGTTATTGTTGTTGTTGTTGCTGCTGCTGTTGTTGTTGCCCTCGAAGAGCCCCTAAACCCTGGCACCTAAAACTTAAACCCTAAACCCCCAAACCCCCAAACCCCTAAACCCCCAAACCCCTAAACCCCTAAACCCCTAAACCCTAAACCCGAAACCAACCCTTAAACCGGCCTGTTTGTCCCATGTAGTTGAACTGGTCGTCGACTCCCAGCTTGCCAAGGTCCAAGAGCTCCTGGGAAAGGGTTGGGGGTTTGGGGTTTTAGGGATTAGGGTTTGGGGCAAGAAAGGGTGTGGAGTTTTGGAGGTTGGGGGTTTGGGGTTTAGGGGTTTAGGGCTTGGGGCATGGGTTTCGGGTTTAGGATTGTAGCCGAAGGTGAGTTTGCGAGCCAAAAGCGATTTGGATAGCACAGGGGCCTTTCTGATTGGAACAAGGTTGCGGGGTGTGTCATACCATATTCTGCCCCCCCACCCCCCACCCGCCCCGCAAAACTACAGGGTTACTGTAGGGGCTTTTGGTTTTACTTCTTTTGTTTGGGGTCTGAGGCTTAATAGAGCCTGTAGGTTTAGGCTTTATGCTGCGGAGTTTAGGGTATAGGGCTTTGGGATAGAGGGGGACAAGTTCTCGGGATTGAGGGCTTCGAGGCTTTTCGTTGCGTTGACACGTAAGACAGGTTCTTGGTAATCAAGCTTATGGGTCTACAGCTTAGATTTAAGCATAGAGGTGCATGGTCGGTGTAGGGATGAGGGCGTTTAGGGGTTAGGGGCTACCGAATTCAGATGTTTGGGAATTTAGGACAGGCTGTCAAGAGCTACAGTTACTTTAGTGGGGGATCCTGTGTTTTGTTAAATACTTGACAGAGCTCTTCATTTGATGTTCGAAGGCCATTTCAAGCCCTTAACCCCCCCCCCCCCCAATGAAAGAAGCCTTCGGCCTGAGATCCGAAACCCCCAACCCTAATCCCTTTTGACGAGTCTAAGGTTTAGGGGTTTAGGGGTTTAAGGTTTAACTAGGGGTTTGAAGGCTTAGGGTTTAGGGGTTAAAGGTTTAGGCGTTTGAGGGTGTAGGATTTAGGGGGTTAAGGTTTAGGGGTTTAGGGGTTCAGGGGGTTGAGGGGTTTAGGGGTTTTGGGGCTTAGGGTTTCGGATTCCTGCCTTGTCGCTCATCGGGATGACGTAGGGGTGGAGCTTCCTGGCACGAGCGAAACACTCTCTGGGGGCCTCCTGTGGAACCCTATGCTCTAGGGGCCTCAATAATTAGTTAAATAGGCTCTGGGCTTCTTTATAGTATACTGACAGCAAGGGAGCCCCAAGGAACCAAATTGGTAATTATTTAGGCCTCTATACTACTGACTTGTCCAGCATTCTGGTAGAACTGAAGGTTAACCTTTGGAATTACATCGGCACGAGAATATCCTGCAATGTTAGGGTTTACCTACTCTGCCACGAAGTACTAGGTACGTAAAAACCTAGCATACCTGACAGCTCGTTGCAACGCAAAACTTAAGACCAGACAAATATCCGGTAACTCCCCCATTAAGAATAACCTCCAAGCTGCACTCTAAAGCCCTACCTACAGGGTCCTTTCCAGGTTCTAGACTGAAATGATTACCCTAAGTTGTGAGCGGTTCAGAGCGCAGCTCGCAGACTAAACCCTCCACACGCAAGAGCTGCAAGCCGAAATGAAAAGAGCAAAAACACGGTTTAGTTTAGGGTTTAGGGTTTAGGGGTTTAGGGTTTAGGGATTCTTGTGCTGATTGTAAATCATGAAACCAGAACAACGATGTTCTTGTCGCCGCGCATCAGAAACGAATACTTTAAAACCGTCCCTAAGGCAATTCGAGGTCTCCGCCGGCTGTAGTTCTTGTGAACCTTCTCGTGGTGCCGGCCCTCTACGCCCCTAAACCCTGTGAACACAACTCCTGCAAACGCGCCAACAGACCAAAATATCTCCAGGTTCTCGAATCCAACATACGAGGGCCCAGGTCAAGAAGCCCCCAAAGAGCCTATTTTTTGATGGAGATCCCACAAACCGTAAACCCTAAACCCCTACATTCCCAAACCCTTTCGCCTACCATAACGGTAACTGCCCACCTGAAAATGTCCTAGACTAATCTCGAAATAACAGGCTAAGCCCTGTGAAGGACCCTCAAAGGAAGCCTAGCCTTTAGAAGCCAAGGTTCTGGGGAAGCTTGTGGAGGCCATGTAAGCCCCTAAAGCCTACATCGTACATATATATATATATACACACATACATTTATATGTATATATATATATATATCTTCAGGTTCTTTATTCAGCGCCCGAATAAGAGCCAAGTTTCTTCCCAAACCCTCAAAACCCAAACCCCTAAACCCCTAATCTAAACCCAAAACCCCGAAACCCCTACAGCCAAAACCCCTAAGCTCAAAACCCCTAAACCCACGACCGTAAACCCTGAGCCAAGGTTCTTGTGAATCTTCTGGTGGAGGTAGCCACTGCGGCCCATCGGGCCGAATATGCTTGGAGCCACAGAAGAGGTCGGCCTAACAGGGTTTAGGGTTTAGGGTTCGGGTCTCCGTTAAGAGCTCAGTTTACTTTAGTACCTATAGTTTAGGGTTCCGTTAAAGACCCCATGGGTTCCGGCTCCTTTAAGCCATTTGTTGCTTTAGTCCCTGGGGTAAAGGGCTCCTCTAAGAGTTTTGTTTACTTTAGTACCTACAGTACAGGCCCCTCCAAGTGCTTTTTTAAGTGCCGTACCTATAGTTAAGGGCTCCTTTGAGATTTGCTCAGTATCTATAGTTAAGGGCTGATCGAAGAGGCTTCTTGACTTTACAATTTAGAGCAGGCCTTTGTAAAGAGGTTAGGGATTTGAGAAGCAGTTCTTGCTAGAGTTTAACATATTCGGTCTCCGCAATTAGAAGAGGGTTTTGCGGTATTTAAGTTTCGCGGCTCAAACGATGGCTTGCCGTTTAAGGTTCAGCGCTCAGATAGGATTTCAACAAGAGATTGGAGGTCAGGGCTTAAGGCTCAATGAAGACCCCCAGGCGTAATAAGTCACGCTCCCTGAAACGGTTAAGGGCTTAGGGTTTAGGGTGACGATGGGGATCCCTCTATTTTTGAGGCCCGTAAGGAGAGAGGGTTCATTTATCAGGATCTGAAACCCTACAACAGAGAACCTAAACCCCACTCCCAAATCCAATATCCCTTAATTCATTAAGGAGTATTCCCTTAAATTATCGTAGGATCCCTCATATGACGTAAGGTATATTCCTTAGATTATAGCGATTTTGGAAGATCTGATTTCTGTTGTTTAAATCGGGGCCCAGCACATAAGCAAAAGTTGAGATTGGGCTCTCCCATTAAAAGACCCCCTTATGATGAAGCCCAATAAGGTAGGGATATCCTGCAACATGCTTATGCTTATGTGCTTTCTGGATCCGTACTTCCACAAACACCTAAACCCTAAAACCCTAAACCCCTAAACTCTAAACCCCTAAAACCTAAAACCCTAAACCCTAAACCCCTAAAGCCCTAAACCCCTAAAACCTAAAACCCTAAACCCCTAAAACCCTAAACCCCTAAACCCTGGAACCCTAAACACCTAAAACCCTAAACCCTTTAGAACTGGCCTCGCGGCTGCCGCCTGGGTGGTCGGTGGTGCCCTTCTCTCTTCCTCGGGGCCTCGGGGGGTTCAGGGGGTTTTAGGCTTTAGGCTTTTAGGGTTT
>CAJNJA010065764.1:11999-22907 GCA_905231915.1 Symbiodinium necroappetens
TTTAGGGTTTAGGGGATTTAGGGGGTTTAGGGGTCGAAGGCCTAGGGTGTATAGGCTTTAGATATCTCGAGGGCAATAGTGTAGAGGCCCTAAGTACTCAGAACAGAGCTTTGGGGTATGTTCTGCGATAAGCAGCATAAGGAAGCCCCAACATACTACTGGTATTTACTTCGGCTTTTTGTATTTGAGAACCGGGTTCCTTTACGAATTAACAGTGGTTAGTCGGGTTCTATAGCGTAGGGAGGCTCAAGCCTTAGAATAATGGTTTTGAAGGTAGTTTGACTATACTTCTATCTGTAGGGCTTAGGGCTTAGGGTTTAGGGTTTAGGGATACTTCTAGCTTCTAACAATAGAAGCCTTCAAGGTATAGGTATAGTCTTGCAAAAATCTTCTCATGTAGGGGCCTTAAGTTGGAATAGGGTTTTGGGCTCCTGTATAGTATAGTTCCAAAAAGGGAACCTTAAGGAAGAATGTTGGTGACCAATGAGGCTTCGATATTAGCTCCAACGTCCTGTATTCCTCTGCAGAAGGGATGCGGGGGCACTCAAAGTTCGAAACCCCGAACCTCAAGACCCTAAACCCTAAACCCCGAACCGAAAACACCCTGAACCCTAAACCCCAAACCAGAATAACCATAGACCCTAAACCCCAAACCTAAAAAAAAACCTAAACCCTAAACCCCCAAACCGGGGTCTTCGAAGGTTCGGCCTTGACTTTCGGGTGTTCAGTTTAGGGCGCCGCCTTCGTCGTTAGGGCTTTCAGGGTTTGTTTATGGTTTAGGGCTTACGCTTTACGGTTTAGGGTTCAGGGTTCGTAGGGGGTTTTTGAGGGTTTAGGGTTTACGGTTTAGGGCTCATGGTTTTTGGGGTTTGTAGGGTTGTAGCGTTTAGGGTTTATGGTAATTAGAGTCCGACTGGGTTTCATCCATGATTCGGATGGAAGTTGGGCTAGTAGCGGCTAGAATACGGTTTAGGGTGTAGGGTCTGTTTGCACTCAAAGCCAACAGCCTAGGGCTTCGGCATCCCAAATAAACCCCAAAGCTTAGGTTTCAACTGCTATCTCTCGCCCTAAGATATACTCTAAACCTGATGAATAAACTTAAACGGGGATGATACTTATCGGGATCCGAATATCAGTGTCTTGAGGAAAGGGGGGTTTGTTAATCAGGGCCTAGACCCGATAAACCCTGAACAAAATAACCCTAAATCCCATAAACCTCTACCATCCTCTACCCTAAACCCTATACTGAATGAAACCCTCCCTAACCCTACATCCCGAACCCCCTAAAGCCTATCCGGGCCGACTTAAGGCTTACGTACATACTTGAAGCGCCAGGTTCAGAAATTTCAAGTCCGAAGACTGCAAGACCCGGAGCTTTGAATCAATGCAGTTCAGTTGTAAGCCATACCTGTAACCGAAAAGACCTACCTTTTGGGGGTTCCTTATTATGGTTTCTATATATAGTTTTTGAAAAAAGTGGGTCTTTTCGGTTCCAGGTAAGCAATAGAATATTACCTACAATAATGGCAATCGCACTGGCGCTGGCTATGGCATGGTGATAGCAACAACAGCAAAACTAAAACCCATGACACAGGTAGGCAGAATAAACATAACAAATTCGCAATACTAACATCAAAAAAAGATGAATAATGACAATATGAATCCAAAGAGCATTGATATTTGCCTTGCATTAACAAAGCCCCAAACCCTAAGGGAGTAGTTCTACTAACTGTTCCGAGCTTTGTAGGTAAAGACGAAGTGCTGGGGAGGCCCAGGGAGGCAAACTGCTCCCTGAAGCTCATCTGACCTGGCTGCTAGGGGTTTAGGTTTTAGAATCTAAACCCTAAACCCTAGGCGCCCCCAAGCCCTAAACCCTAAACCCTAAGCGCCCGAAACCCTAAACTCTACCTAAAGCCTCTGTGCGGGGGTCGGATAATGGAGGATCTCTTGCCCTATTCAGCCCCAAAACAGACCATGGGGAAAGGACAGGATAGCGATCTCCCATAGAATGAAGCCCATTTGAGGTAGGGACACATATCCTTGTTAGAGTGTATGATGCCTATATTATCCTGAAGCCCTATCCTTAACAATACACGCCTGTCGGGCTCGACGTTCTACTTAAGAGTTTAGCGCTGGTTTCCCTCAGCCTCAGACTGGCCGCTCGGAGTAAACTCTAACAGGTTCACTCATGAAAACTCCTCCTCCGGGGGTCTCCCCAATATAGGGGGCCTTAATAATTAGAATAGGGTTTTTGGGGCCCATTATACTATAAATTATAACAAGGAACCCCCAAAATAGTATTGGTCATTNNTTATTTAGGCCCCTACATTAAAACCAGTTCCAAACCCTTGATTCCAGTCGGGTTCGCAATGAACGGGGCCCGAACCTTCCTCCACCCGTTTGGCCGTTTGGCATAACTTCCCACGTCCTCGTATTCCAATTTGCCGCCAACAATTCACCCACAACACTTATACCCATGTCCTACTCAACCTCCTTCCAAGGCCCGTCTGCGAGCGGTCATGCTGGAAGCCCCGGATTTGGTGACTGCTTCCGCTTGAAGATTCGGGTCCACTTCGTTTTTTTTTTTTTTTTTTTTTGGGGGGGGGGTTTGGAGCTTAGGGTTTCGGGGTTTTCAGGGTTTGGGTTCTCTTGAGGGTTTTGCTGGTTTGGGTCTTGAGGTATCTTGGGTTAGGACACTTCAGAGATCCACGACGCATGACATTGAGGGCTGAAACGATAATGTCTCGATTACCAGCTGCTCCAGGAAAGTGTTTGTGCAGGTTGACACTACTGCTACTACTACTACTACTACGACGACGACAACAACAACTACTACAACTACAACTATAGCTACAGCTGCTACTACAACCCCAAACCCTTAAACCCTAAACCCTAACCCCAAACCCTTAAACCCTAAAGCCCAAACCCTTAAACCCTAAACCCCAAACCCTTAAACCCTAAACCCTAACCCCAAACCCTTAAACCCTAAACCCCAAACCCTTAAACCCTCTCCTACCAATAGTATTTAAACCCTGTTGCACTTTTTCGTACATTTGGCCCCGTTGTTGTTGCACTTTTTCGAACATCGGGACCATTGTTGTTGCGAATGTTGGACATCGGGACCGTTGTTGTTGCACTTTTTCGAACATCGGGACCATTGTGGTTGCAAATTTTGGACATCGGGACCGTTGTTGTTGTTGTTGTTGCAAATTTTGGACATCGGGACCGTTGTTGTTGTTGAACAACAACAAGAACTTCTACTACTACTACTACTACTACTACGACGACGACGACGACGACGACGACGACGACTCCTACTACTACTGCTGCTACCACTCCTTCTACTGCTGCTGCTGCTGCTGCTACTACTACTACTACTACTACTACTGCTACGCTACTACTATTTCACATTGACTAGCACTGTTTGTAATAAAAAGGTATTATGTGATCCACAAACGATAGCCAGCACATGCGATTTTTAGGGCGTAACCTACACAGCGACTGCCACTGTTTATAACAAAATTAAATCGTGATAACAAGAACGGTAAGCAGCACATAAGAATTTTAGGGTTTGGCCTGTACGTCGACTTTATAATAAAGCACATTGTGTGATACCACAAACGGTAACTAGCGCATGCGAATTTCGAGTTTTCCAGTTTATGTGTGATATACTGATATACGACAATGCAAACGACAGCATAAAGTCATGCAAGCCCGAATGAAGTCCAACTATAGATGGAAAATAGAAAACTTGCTATTTTCCCATGTCCTCATGGGATTCTAGGGGTGGGTGGGTGTTATGTCTAAACCGTAAGTGTAACTTTGCTACAGTACTGCTCTATCCGAAGCTGCTGAACCCTAAACCCTAAACCCCAAACCCCTAAACCCCAAACCCTAAACCCTAAACCCCTAAACCCTAAATGCCCCCTCTGTCATCAAAAAAGAAGTCTAAGGAGCGGAGCCTAGCTCGAGAAGCTTCTCCGGCGCGAAGCGCTCGGCGATCATGTGCAGCTTCCGGTGCACAAACTGCCTGAGAACATATATACATATATACATACATATAAATGTTGTATATGTTATGTTATGTATGTATGTATGTATGGATGTATGTATGGATGTATGCATGCATGCATGCATGCATGTATGTATGTATGTATGTATGTATGTATGCATACACATGTATTTACATTTATGTTTATCTTAAGGTGTATATACCATGTATATATATATATAGAGAGAGAGAGAGAGATCGGGAGAGAGACAAAGAGAGAGAGAGAGAGAGAGAGAGAGAGCGAGCGAGAGCGAGCGAGAGCGAGACTATGGGTTTTGGGTTTTGGGTGCAGAGTGCAGGACAGGATGCGGGGGATTACGGTTTGAAGGTGCAGAGTTTAAGCTGTAGGATGGGTTGTTTAATGGGTTTGCGCAAACGGGTTCAGAAAGCGTGGAGGGGGTGGGGTCCAGGAAATGATGTCGTAAAATCCCTACAAACCTGAGAGCCTAACAACCCCGGCAGTCTCGGATGCTTTTGGGGCGTTTAGTGGTGATGGTGAGGGGCCTAAAACCTAGGAGCCCTAACAGTACTACTATTATTAGTTATTAGTATGACTACTATTACTATGATGATGATTCTGATGAATGATGATGATGATGATGATGATGCAGAAGCTGTTGGGCTTTGGATTCAAGGTACCAGGCCAGCAACCGTAAAAATCCTTTTCTGCTCCCCCCCCTAGCCTTCGACCCTGAAACCCTAATTACCACATGCCTTACCCCTAAAGCTTCTAAGCTCTGCTTCTAAGCTCTGAAGCTTCAGATCCCAACCCCAGAACTCCGTGAGGTGCGGTTTAGGGTTTAGGGCTTAGGGTCTTGAAGGACTCCAAACTATAAACCCCAAACTACTCCTACCCTACACCGTGACTCCCTCAAACCCGAAACCTTATACCCACCACCCGAAAGCCAGAGTGGTATGGCCGGGTGGCTGCATGTAGCCATGAAATCCCATGTCTCCAAAGAGCTCATCTTGGTCGCCTTTCGAGTTTGGTATGGGCTTTGGGGTACTAGATTTTGGATGAGAGCTTTGGATTTAGTGTCTGGAGTTAACCTTACACCATAATCGCCATGTCGTGGGCCCTCATAACCCTAAACCCTAAACCCTAAATCCAAAACCCTAAGGCCAATGTCCAGAGTCAGGGCTCGAAATTTCCTCGACAGTCGCACTGCGCGACCCCGGCTTGCAAATGCAAAAGAATCAGAAGAGGGTTCGGGGTATATCATCTTCTGCTCTAGTTGATTATAGCATATAGCAATGCATCTAGATCATATATAGCTATATTCATGTTTGCTTATTTTTTTTCAACTGTTGAAGGTTTCTTGTATATTACTTCTAGTATACCAGAGTCAGATGCACGCTTGTTTCAGAGCGCCATATGAGGGATCCTTCGGCTTGCAGAATTTACGGCCAGCTTGCATTGAGATGGTTGGGACATGTAAGTGGGCCTCCCTCTAGAGGCTGCCTGAAGGGTTTCTTCACGGGGTGGTGGGGGTTTAGGGGTTTAGGGCTTTAGGGGTTTGGGGGTTTAGGGTTAGGGTTTTAATTTCCCTGGGCCGCATAACCCTAAACCGTAGCATGCTGCCCCAAAGAAGGTTAGTTGTAAGCTACTCGACGAACATAGAAGCCTGAAGGGTTGGCAACACTATTGCTTCGGGTTCCTTAATGTGGTTCTGGGTTTAGGGTTTAGGGTTCAGGGATTCTAGATTGCCCAGGAATCTTCAGATCTTCCGGTAAGGGATCGGACGTCGAGACAAACCTGGAAGGACGAAGCTGGAACAGGGCCGTAAGCCCTAAATGCGCAACACCCTAGGTAGACCCCGAACCCGAAGCCCTGGACCGTAGTCACCAAACCCTACTAACTTGTCCGGACCTTGCCTGCAGCAGCCATGGCCGAACTTTCAGTGATGGTCCAGTCTAATTACGATGAAATAGTTTAACTAAACCCTAGACCCAATATGGGGGTCTGGATTCCTTGATTGTCAATTTGAGTGAGGCCTCAGCGGGGCATGTCTAAGGTGATGAGGCTGCCCCAGGTTTAGAGTTCAATTAGGGCTTTAGAGGTTTAGGGTTTAGGGTCTGAGGCCGTGTGGGGTATGAATACTGAGGACTCCTGCTTCTACGTTGCACAAGAATCGATTCAGAGGGCTCAGAGGCACCATGTGCTGCTGCTAAAGTATGGGACTCTTCCTTCCGGGCTTGGGTGCATTCTCATAATACGATTCAGGGACGCTGCCAGACTCTAACGTCGGACACGGTAGTTACACCGCTCTTCACGAGGCATGTTGAGCTACAGCCATCAAGTAGGCTTCCGGGTAGCCATCGCCGCAACATGAGCCCGGACGTGAACATTTCAAAACCCTAAACTCTACACCCTAAGCCCTAAAGGGGTAGGGCTTTCCATCCCGGAGCTGGAAGCCAAACGGGGCATGCGAGCGTTGTGGAACTGCTAAACCCAAAGCCCTCGGTGTCTTGGGGTTTAAGGCTTTAGTTTAGGGCTGGAGGCTTTTAGGGTTGAAGATCTAAAGTTTTAGGCTTTAGGTTTAGGAAGATTCTGCAGTCCTTGCCACTCTTCGTGAGGCCAGTTCAGTTCGTATCAGAGCGCTCTGCAACGATGTGAAGCATTCACCATGCTGGATCTAAGGAAGTAGGGGATTTACGGATCCGGGGCCTTTCTGTTCCGAACTCTTCAACTTTAGTGAAGATCCATGAGACTCGGCGAAGATTTCAGACCCTAATCGAGAGAACCTGCGAAAAAAAACATGACCTGCTGAGGAATCTTCCACCGGAGCCTTGACCTGGACCCTTGGTGCTAAAAAGCCGAATGAGCCCGAAACGGAAGAAGAAAAGAGAAACATCCGTGGCACTGACCTGCTGCCCCAAACTTTGGTTGAAAGCTCCAGTAGTCTACAGTCCTCAGACCACTTCGGCTTGGATCTTGAAGCCTCAACCACAAACCAAAGCCACGAGACGACGAAGGATAACCCGACTGGACATGGTTTCTGCAGCAACCGAAGGCATCCTTGCAGCATGCTACGGCTGGGATCTCCTCGCTGGGCCTCGTGCTACGGCAGGTATGTCGGGGAAGGCCGCATGAGCCCTAGCACTAGCGATGGGCAAAAGAAGGCCGCAAAGCGGAGCTTCCTCTTCGACCGTTAAACTGCCGCGTGCTGCACTCAAGGCTGCTTCGGCAACCGTGATGGCAGCGCCAGCAGCAGCCGGAGCCATCTCTGCTATCACCTGCTCGGCAGTCTACACTAGTCTGAGATGGTCCTACGGTTGATGATATAAATCCTGCATTACCCATAATAGGGAATATACTATAATTCCCATAGTTTAGGGTCCTTAAGCTAATGCAAGATTTATATCATTCAACAGTAATTCCGTATGGTTGTTGACTCAGTCGTCAAGCTTGTGCTTGGTCATCAGAAGAGGGCTTTGGGCTCCTAGTATATTTATAATAAGAACCCTAAGGAATATTTAGGGTTCCGGAAACAGGACCGGAGAGTCGAATATGCATTAATTGAATATATATATATATCTATATCTATATCTATATACACCTTGAAATATCGGGGGGCTTAATGCCATGGTATATTCCTTAGTTATGGAGTATTGGGCTCTCTGAAGACCCAGAATCAGAGGCGGAAGAGTCCCGAACTTTCAGACGCCGAGCTCGCACCCAAAGTCTTGCAAAGTCTTGGAGTTTTTCATGTCACAGTAAGTATTATCAGGGTTTAGGTCTCCAGAAACCCCCAAGCAAGGGGCCGTTTAGGGGTTTGGGGATCAGGGTTCAGGGTATAATGAGACTAGTTGGTTGTAAAGGCTCTGTAATACAGGGGCATTTACCTTAATGATGAAAAGCAGGCTTTGGGATACATTCTACTACAATTATATAGGGGACCCAATGAATATTAGTAGCAATACTCAGGCTTTTGTATTCTATTTTCAGCCCAAAACCCTAAACTCAAGCATCTACACCGTGCAACACCTTGACGCCTTGGTCCGCCCCTCAGGATGCAAATACGTCCGCGAGCTCGGAACCCGAAACCAGTCCTCAGTACGACGTTATGGGAATTCTCAGCTCCCTGTTTCCGGGGCCCTCTATTCAGAATCTTAAACTTACTTGTCCAGTATGCTAGGGGATTTTAAAGGTTAACCTTTGGACATATATAGGGATTCTAAGGCCCCCCAAGAAAGGGTTAAAGGTTGCCTGCTCTACTACTAGGGAGAGTGTGAATCTGCAGCAGACGCATCTTTTCTGATCGCGAGCAAGGCACATCGCAAGCCGCTGTGCCAAGACCCCTTTAGTCTGTCTTAACCCCAACAAACAATCTCCTGCCTGCAAGTCTACTGACCTTTACAGCTGTCGGGGTTTTTGTACGAACACTATAGTCACTAAGCTTAAGAAACCTAAGCCACGCTGTACACAGAAAATCCCAGAAGACACTCCCCCTAACCCCGAAGACCCTGGACTCAAAGTTGCCAAGCTCTAATACCCTGAACCAGGAAGCTTGAACAACCAACAAAGATATACGATCACCCATGCGCGGTGCAGGAGTCCTGCATTAAGGGTTTAGTCGTTTCACACATTCCTAGGAACTGCAAGCCCCATGCAGATGCTCAGCAACCCACCGCGTGCGCAAAAAAAAACATGCGTATACCCTAGCATGAATCATGAATCGATTACCCTAAACCGTGAATCCAACCAAAAACCTAAATCCCAAACACTAAACCCTAAAATGCTTCAGACACCCTAGGCAGCCTAGGCATAGAGGTCGAGGTCCCGGCCCTTTTGTGGGGGGGGAGGAGGATCTTAATCTTCGGATTGCCTTCCAGGGTTACTGTAGGGTATAGCGGTTGTGATCTAGGGTTTCAGGGCTTTGAGATTTGGGGATTCTCCTGGTCAGGATGCGATATCTGCGATCCCAACACTCCTAAACCCCTAAACCGTAACCTCAAGTCCCCAACGTTCCTAAACCCTTAAACCGTAACCTCAAGTCCCTGCCAGCCCCTACGCTGGGAACACCACACGAGACCTTGAATCCTTGCTCCCCGCAAAGGCACCGAGAGCCTCACACCCGCTTCAGGTCCCATGTGCTTGAGCCCTAAACCCCTAAACCATTAACCCTCAACCATGCTTTGGGCCCTAAGGCCTATAATGCCTGAGCCACGCACCCAAAACACGGGCTGTAATGACTAGAACGCCTAGGACCCAGAGCTTCAGGATCTACGTAGACAAGAATGTTCACAAAGGAGCTATACGACATGAAAACGAGAAGTTGATAAGGGCTCCAAACTCACCCTGAACCCTAAGAGCCCTAGGAAACCCTAGAAACCCTAGAAGCCCTAGAAGCCCTAGAAACCCCTAAAAACCGCTAAAAACCGCTAAAAACCCTAAGACTGAAAGTTGGATACAAAGCTTCGGCATCTCACGCAAGTCACGAGGGGCCTCGGGTCATCTGCACTGATCCGGTGGCTTCAGATATCGGGCTTTAGGGTGTAGGGTTTAGGGGTGTAGGGTTTAGGGGTGTAGGGTTTGGGGGTTTCAGGCGTTTTGGGGGTCAGGGGTTTAGGAGTTAAGGAAGGGTGTGCGGTTGGTTTTAAGAGCTGTTTTTTTCATGGGGCCTGGGGAGCTTAGAGGTTGAAGTGCGTGGTACAGGCGCGTTTCAGTTATGTACAGGGTTTAGGAGCTTGGAGATTGCGGCGGGCCTTTCAATTATACTGTGCATGGTACCCTTGCAAAATAATATGAAAGTAACCCTGAATGGATCAGCATCCTCCTGATGATGCGCCCGGCCTGAATCATTAGACCAAGATTTCGGGGTGTATATCTTCGGGGACCCTGGGCATGTTTCTGAAAAAAAGCTAGACCCTCAACCCTGAATCTTTAACACAAATAAGTTAGTTGCCTTGATTATTGGAATAGGATTTTGGATCAACTGTGAGAGGAGGTTGTTAATAATCATTTCGAGGCCTATACTAAAGCTGTTCGGAGATTTGGCTTCGGCATGGCGCAAGAACCGCCAAGGGACGGTTTGGTGTTTAGAGTGTAAACTTACCCTACATGCCAACTCTAACACTGTTGTATCCTGCTTGATTCTGGAGGTATCCTGCTTCGTGGGTTAAGGGTTTAGGGACCTGTTGTATCCTGCAAAGTGGTGGGTTTCCTCCCAACCCCATAATGACTAGGTTTGCTCCGCCGTCGCTCCTTCTCGTCCCCCCGACAAACTACCGGTAGTAGTAAGTTGCAACAACAGGTCCTAAACCCTGAACCCCCAAAAATATGCAAACCATCTGCAAACCCGTAAACCCGAATAATGAAATCATAAGCCTCCACCACAAACCCCTAATCTTACAAGCCCTTCTGATCAGCTGCTTTGAGTAAGATGTGTCGGCCGAGAGCCAGATACGCTTCAAATCAGGAATATATCTAAGCCAGGGAAATACCTCAACATGAATTTGAGTATATCGAATCTGTTTCTAGTCAAGGGGTAGACCGGACTTTTGGGCTATACTCTCAAAGTTTGAACCCTAAAGCCGAAATCCGCATCCCCCTCAGCTTCGCACATTTCTCAGCGGTTGCCTTTCAGCGGCTTTTTGGGGACGTTGCGCTGCATCAGTCGGCAAGTCTCCACGTAGCACCTGTGCCCCAAAACTGATAAAGTTTACCCATGGGCCCCTCAGTAGTTCCTTTTTGGGATGAAAAGGAACTACTTAGGGGCCTATGGGTATTCCTCAATTCGACCTAGGGCTGAGGGTTTTAGGATTACCGCAAAGCGCCCGATTTAAGAAGGACAGTCGTCAATGGTTTACGGTAACACTGCACTTCTTTTCAAGACCTAATGTACGGACCCCCC
>CAJNJA010065775.1:0-22903 GCA_905231915.1 Symbiodinium necroappetens
CCCGTACATACATAAATGTCTATACATACATGCATACATACGGACATATAGACCTACACACATACATGCATGCATGCATACAAACATACATACATGCATGCATGCATGCATGCATGCATACAAACACACACACATACATACCCTCATACATACATACATACATACATACATACATACGTACATACACATACATACACATACACACACATACACATAAGCATACACATACACATACACATACACGTACACATACACGTACGCAGCAATATACATATACATATAGATTACGTATACATATACATATACATATACGTATACATACACATACACATACACATACACATACACATACACATACATATACACATACGCACACACATACACATATACATACATACATACATACATACATACATACATACATACATACATACATACATACACATACCTCCTACTACTACTACTACTACTGCTTCTGCTACTAGTTTTCAGCAAGATTCATCTTCATGATCGTCAGCAACTTGCACTTCTGAGAATGGTGACGGTTGCTGTGCTCACAGTGGGTCTAGGAATAATGCCTGACAGAAAGCATTACAACCGCAGCTGCTACCACTGCTGATAATCGCGACCGTGCCAACGACAGTCGTAATCGCACAAAAGCAGCAGTAATCATGATCAGCTGAAGTCAGGTTCACCTTTGACAACCGCCGGCTGTACTGCTGCTTGAATCCGAAGATAGACGCATGCTGCATAATCCGTTTGGTTTAGGGGCCGGTGGCAGTAGCCTGCAAGTTGAGGTGTTGGGGAGTCGGATATGGAAGATTTCTTCGAATTTGATGGGTTTGAGCTTCAGGACAGCCTCAGGGGTTTAGAATTTATGTAGTGGATGGTCACGTAATGGCAATGATGATAGTGACATTACAGCGAGTAGGTGTATGCCGTAAACCGTACTAGTAGTGGCGAAAGATGTAGTGGTTGGGATCAGAACAACAGTCATTGAATAATTTGAATAATGTTTCATTACAGTTTTCATTGCAGGATTACTTTCAACTGATAGGCCCAGTAGCAATGCTGTTGATCAGAGTGCTGCGAGGAGCCGTTAGAGACTTGAAGGCTATAATAGCTGAGGCAGTTTTCAATGGCATGCACATTTACTCGAACAGGCCGAGGACGAAATTGCTGCATGAAACCCCTGGCCCTAAGCCGCACCAGGTCGAAGACTCCCAATGGACAAAAGCAAGCATTCCAAAATCAAATATCTTTCCGAGGCCTTCAGCGGGCAGCGCTCCTGCATTGGCCACGGAGAACAGCGATTGTCGCCAAGGATGGACTCTGAAGTAGTTGCTTAGCGCGATTCCGTGGAAGATGGCAGATTACCGATCGGACATGCTTGTCTCGAGTGTTCTGACTTCTTCTAGATAGCATCAAGGATAGTCGATCTCCTTCGAAGGTTCTCTTCGACATGCCAGATGTCCGCAGCGCGCGGCACAAGCATCCCGACGGCCAGAAAGGGGAAATTGGAGCTGCCTTAACTAACACCGCCTTTCAATTTTCGAAGCCTCTTGCTGAGCAGCTGGACGACCTAGTTCCGCCACACTCTATGAGGCAAAGTGATCGGACGCACTCGTGTTGGCGACTATCTGTGAGTTGCTCTTCTCACTGTAGTACAGGTCTAATACTTCGAAGCCGCCGGCAAAGACTCGCGCCAATCACCTTCAAGAACTGCTCCAGGATTGCTTCTCTTGCCTGAGTATCTCCGATATACCACGAAATTCATGCGGATGAACCCCCCTCCATGAACTCGTATGCATGTCCTCAATCATGATCATGATGCGGTTGCATTTGCAAGGGCTGCAAGTGCCGCTTGTCATAGCAGGGTTGTGCGATTTGGGGAACTTGTGAATGCCTTCGAGAGACCGGAGCAACGTTCTACATCCTCTGTGCGTTGTGTTGGCTTTTCTGCCCTCGAGTAAGCTTCGACGCCTTCTGTCTTTACGAAAGTTTAGGGCGCTTAGGGGTTAATTGCAGGAGCTTTTGAGTTTTCGAGCCACTCTTCTAGGTTTTCAGCTTTCCTGGAACTGAGGTTTCGCAGCACCAGTGACGGTCGCTCCATCAAAGTCTCGTCACCCGGCAGTGCTTTTCGGGGACTGCTGGTCAGTGGTGCTTACGTTAGGAGGAAGTCGGGGGCATTGTAGCAGTGCTGCTGCGCTGGAAATCCAGGAGGCGCAGGGAACGAAGAATGACCCGAGAGCTCCTGTACTCTCCGAGCATATCTTCAGGCGAAATGATGGCTCCCTGCATTTCACGTGGTGTTGGGAGGAGGCGCGTGATTCCAGCAGGTCGAGCATAGTCTAGCGACTTCTCGGTTTCCAGAGACGCCCAGCTTCTATATATTGTATGGCAGTACATCAGAGTGAGGCATGGATGCAATATATGCAATGACTGCGTGCAGTGAGTCTCAGAAAACCCATCCGTTTAGAACTGTCTTCCTGTCAGTTCCCACATGTTCACGTAATTATAAAAGAGGGATCCTGCATCCTAAGCCTGGCATCTCCTCAGCAGAGTTGCACTTCCGGGGCGCGCGGGGTCTACATGACAGGTCGCCCTTGATAACATTATGCATTCATATACGTCGCACGTACTCAGCATATTCTTAAGGCTGTTCTAAGAAGCCTGCAAGCTCGTCCCGGCATTTGCCTTGACCATTGCTGTGAGCTTGCTCGGCCTGGCAGCCACCTTTCAGCTCCGACGTAGCCCTCGGGAGCTGTCACGCGCCACCGTATCTTCATGTCCGTGCCTGACTCGCAGATATGTTTAAAAATTGGTTGTGGCCTTTAGGGTGCCTGCTGCAACTTGCTGTTGCAATTCGCACGTCGTCGGGTCAAAAGCTAATGTAAGGTTTGTCTGTGATGACAAGCTTGACAGCAGTCTGACATGCTCATGTTTTCGAGGCATGATCTCTGTGTGCATTTTTTCAACCTTGACTGAACTTCAAAAGCCTCGCATCCTTCGAACTTCGATCCTCCGAGAGCACGGAGCAGTTCATGTTCATGCGCCTACGGCCTATGTACAGGAGTTGATGAAGTAAGCATCATGTTCATCTCTGAGGACAACTGAACTCATTCAGAAAGGAAGCTTCGAGAGACCCTCGGACAGCACCAGGGGCGGGTGTTGGGCTGGATATCACTTGTGTCTCCTCCGAGCTCGGCTGATGCCCTTCCGCATGCTTGGCGTTGTGGCCAAGCATGAAAGCATAATCTATCGGGGTCAGTGTCTTTCGGTCCAGCCGAGGATCTGCGTGGAACAATCGCCATGCGCTGCAACCTTAGCTCTTATCGTACCGAATCACAATGCGGTGGGGGCACTTGTTCGTTGTGATGCGAGACCTTCGTTGTCTCATCCAAAGGCTTGGTCTTCTTTTATCGAAATAGCCCTGACGAGCACAGAGCTTGGGATAGAAGAGTCCAAACTATCATGAAGCCGTAAGTGTTCAGCTTCTTTTTATCTGCCAGTCGCTCGGGTGTCTGGTTCACTTGTAATGTTCGCGAACAATATCGGTAACACCACGTCCACAACATGCGCATCACCAGTGAGCCAGGATAACATCGACTGACATTCGTCGAAATGCCTGTAGGTTCCGACGCGAATGGAAATGCTTGTGATGGGTGATTCGGAACACGAGTTTAATGCTATGGATGTCCATGTAGATAGGCGCACATGCAGGCATGAAGCACTACATTCGCCCAAGGAAAGCAGGGGCTCCGTGGCCGAAGTCTGACATAGAGACTTCGAAATATCAGCAATGGCAACATGTCCACGATGCCAACAGCGAGCTGGCAGAAAAGCAATTGCAATCACAATGTTTTTGCCTTCCCAACTCCAAGCTAGGCAGCAGCATCAGCAGCACGAGCACCACCACCTCCACAGTAGACCGCAACAGCAACAATACCGCGACAACAACAGCCAAAGCAGGAGCAGCAGCGCTGGCGACAGAAGAGCACAACCACCACCACCTCCGCCGCAAAAACGCCGACAGCAGGAACATCAGCAAGAGCACAGGCATCCACGGCGCCAGCAGCAAAGCAGGCTGACGCCCTGCAGCCTGCCCGCAGCACGGCTCATGTCGTCTACATGTGACTACGCAGCTCCACCTCGACATAAGTCAATGACATCCGACGTCGCATGGGCTATAGACGGACAAGGGAGCGTGCCCCCACTGGGGGCTGCTTGAGAGGCAGAGAGACATCAACAACTCAAAAGCGGAGATTTTTTGCCATGATTCAAAGGTTTGCAGGCGAAAGATGACCTGAGTCTGCAGATGGTGCATTCATCAGGCGGTGTTGCCCTTACTGCGCTGCTGGTGACCGCAGCGGCAGATCCCACCGACTGGGCAGCGGAGGCAGGTTTTTATACCTTGGCACAGTTCGACTTGTTCGCACTGTGTGTTGGGACGGCATCTTCGGTCTTCGTCTTCTTGTGTTCCTTCACTCTCCGAGCCATTCTCACGAAGACCATGTCAGATTCTTCCGGCTGCGATGGAACGTGCTGCGGGCTCCTGCATCGGGACTGTCTTTGGCAGGTGCCGGTGGCAGAAGACATTCCGGAACCTCTGCTGTTGCTGCAGGCACTTCTTTCTCTGTCGGGGAGTGCGAACACCCTGACCAACTTGCGATGTAACTTGCAGTCGCCGAGACCTTGCATTCTGCTTGTTTTTCGGCAGTGGTCTGCTCCCCACGGTCCGCTTCCAACAGTGGTACCTAGGCCCAGTCCAGCATCCAAACCCCAGGCGAAGTCCTGCACCTATCTAACTCCGCACTTGGTAAGGCGGTGTCAGCAGGCTTTCTACATATGGTTATTAAGCTGCAGCAAACACGATGGTTGGGGAGCTTGCGTTTCGATGTTCACTGGATCACAGACTCGGCGTTTGTCTAAGCTGCAAATTCGTCGAAGCCACCCAGTGACCCCAGTGACTGCCCTGGCTGTTCAAAACTACAGGTTTGTTCCCTTGTTCAGTTGACCGGCAGGTGCAGTACAGACTGACAAACTCCAAGGACGGCTTCTTTTAGCATCGTGGGTTGTGGTCGGAGCTGAGCTTCCCCGGTGGCCCTCCCGATGTTGTCGATTTGTGGAGCCTCGAGCTGCAGAAACTGTGTGCAAGGTCATTGCAGAACCTCGGCTTCATGTGCTTCAGAGCTCTGTCTAAAAAGTCCCTAAAAGCCTGCACCGCATGCGAAATGATCTGAAGCTTTTCGTGCCGAAAGCACAACCGACACACAGGACGACAAGCCTCATCCGACGCAGAAGGCAGCTGCTGATCAGGAGGCAAAGATCTTAGTCTCAAAACAGGGCTCGGCTGCTTGCAGCTTAAAGTCGTGAACGTCGAACTGTTCTGGTCTGCTGGGTATTGTTCATCTACTAGCTTTTGCTTGGCTATAATATATATATACATATATATATACGGATTGATTGATATTGTCTGTACATAGTTAGTATATCAAGCAAGTGTGTCTGTATGAATTTGAGTTTGACTTGTTTTACTTGTCAAATGTCTGCACATGTCTAATGTCTAATATATATATATATGTAGGAGCTGAAGAGCTGTTTATGGTCCGACGAGCAGCCCTCAGAGAATCCGGCCATTTCCTGGATGCCTTACTATTGCCAGGCATGCCTCAAAACGAAAATGTTCGCGATAGTCCGATAGGTCATCCCGAATCTGCGATCCACTGCTTCCAGGAAGCGGCCGAGGAAGAAGCCGTGTCCTTTCTACAGGGCGAGCAGGCCTCGTGGTGTTGGTAAGCCAGAAGTCGACGGTAGCTTTCACCGCATGTAGCACTTGCATGCATGTGCTGTCTAGCTTAGTGGAACCCTTGCCCTCACATACACAATGCACAGCGATCTGAATGTGACGTGTGGCTTGCTACTCCTTGAATGCAGCCGGTCTACACCGTCGCATGCAGGAGATTTCGAAAGTCGAGACCACCGTGCTCGCCCAGGCCACAGCCATTGCCGAAAATGCAGGGTTTGGATCTTGGAGGATGCGGCTTGCTGGTGAGGGTGTAGGCATGTTCCTTTGTGTGTGGTTTGGCATGGCCCCCGAACTTTTACACTTTCAGGCCCACATCAAATCAAATTAATACGAAGTAGAGACCAATGGCGATACCACAGCTCATGCCAGTGCTTCTTGTATTGATGCATCCTGACAACCGGCAGGCTCCTGCCACTGCGCAAAAAACTAGCGAACAGACGCTCCGCGGCAGAGGTCAGCACTGGTATTTTGATGTTGAAGGTGTTCAGATCGTGCGGGTGTTCTGGGTTTCATGTCATCGGGCATCGCTCAGTGCTGCCCAAGCGTCCGTGGAGACATTGCAAGGAAGCAATAATTTCAGCGTGCAGCACCAGACATCCTAAAAGTACTCAGGAGACCTGTGAGGAGGACGATAATTAGTCCTGCCACATGTGATGATGATCAAAAACACCTGGAGGACGTCAAATTCAATCTAGTACAATGAACTGGTCTCGTATACAATGATGGCTGTGAACAGCTATCTGAGAAGTCCAATCGTTAATCATCATCCTCGTCATCCTCATCCTCATCATCATCCTCATCATTATCCTCCTCATCATCAGCAGCATCATCACCATCATTACCATTGCCGTTGCCACTACCATGGCTGACATCATCTTCGCCATTGGTATCAGTAGCGTTCTCGGGTTTTTACGACCGTTGCTATGATCTGGAACGCTTCCCTCAAGTTCGACGCAGCAGTATACTCAGATCTGAGGCTGCAGCACCTTTCGATTGCTGCCGCCCTCTTGCTCAGCAGGTGCCTTATGCTCATACACGATAGGAGTTGCAATAACGGTACTGCTTGGATTGGAGCGGCAGATCCCGAGAATGCTGAAGTGGCTGCATAAATGCCAGAGTTGATAGCAACAGTGGCAGTGTTGCTCTAAAGGCGACTTGTGCGAAAATGCCTGTTGGGAGCTAGTGCTCAAAGATCAGCGGGTTCCCAGGAGGGTTTGAGTGGCCGATTCTACAGGGCCTAATGACACGAGCAACAAGCGGGCGTGTACTGGACGTAGGTTTGGCCGGTGGGAAGAACTTCGCAGTCCTTGCGCATGTTTGCAGCTCTGCTTTGCAGTTTGAGGCTTCGAGGTTGCGCGTCTGAGGTCTTCTAACCGCTTGCGAGGGAGGGGGTTTGACGCTATGCCAGGAAGTTGTCCGTGGTTGCATGAGATTGTCCATCAGTGCTCTTCTAGAGCCATCGTCAGCAACTTCAGCCTTTTGCCGCCATCATCCTGTTCTTGTTCAGCAGCATCAGCATCGTTACCGTCAGCATCCTGAGTATCAGCACCACAATCATCGTTGCGGTCATCACCATCATCCGCGAATCACCAAGATCACGATGCTTCTAGTTTGTTCGGCAGCACGGGAGCCACGCGCTTTCTGCTAGCAAAGCCTTTGCAGGAATCGAGGCTTCAGGCAGAACAGTGCTTAAATGGTCAGCGAGCGATCCTCTCCCGGATGTGGAGTCAGGCTGTGCGTGAATTGAGGAGTTCCAAAAGCTGGTTCCGTTTCGGGTCGCAGTATTGATTCCGGCTTTTGCTACCAAGTCCTCCAAAGGAAGAGCTATAATAATAAGAGTTCGAGTCTATGTTCGAAGCAGCAGGAGCACTGCACGAATCGCCTCTTTGGCGGGGCAGTCTCCGGATCTCTTCGGCGAGATCGTACGGGGCTGAGAGCAAACCCCAGCGCGCAGCGTGCACAGCCCCGTCTTGGGCGATGAGGGCTTCGCCTCATTCAAGGATCCCCAGGCTTCAGCTTTCCAGCCAGGAATGGTAGCTCAGGCTCGTGGTCTGCAAGGTCGAATCGGCGACGAAAGATGCTGAAACTTGCTAGAGACGAAGTTTTGTTTAGCATGATGCAGCACGAAGTGTTGCTAGCGAGCCGCACTAGATAGGCCCCACAGCAGCACAGAGTCGAGACCCGGAGAAACTTGAAGTAGCAGCTTCGGGCTTAGGGTTTGAAGTATCACAACTTCTGCTGTAAAGCCTGAGGTGTTGACAACGATCGCTTTGGTTGTGTGGATATTCCTGATGATGCCACTCGGACCGAAGGGAAGTAGGCGCCAGGCTGGATCCTGGGATGCGCATTGGCCCCAGAACTCAGATCCCCTGCGAAGAGCTTTGGCTGTTCAAAAGTGGCGAGTCAGACCTCCAGCGCTAAGGCGTAAACTCCAATCCCAAGCGCCCAACTTCGAAGCCCTAAGCCCTAAACATAGAGGGTGCCAATTGTCAGGTCCACCAAGACTACAATGAGTCAAACTTTCGACTGGAAAACAAAGCAGCTCCGAGCCTTCAAGCCGAGCGAGTCCAGCAGGTTTTGCAGCTGGCTTGGCTTCGGAGGCCACAGCTGGATGGGTTACTTGATTCGGGTCCTACTCTGAGTCTCAGGGACTCGGCCATGCTGTGGGCTCCATTCGTTCACTCTGTCTCTCTCTCTCTCTCTCTCTCTCTGTCTCTCTCTCGCTCGCTGTCTCTCTCGCTCTCTCTCCCTCCCTCTCCGGCTTGATACACTGTTCTGCGCCACCACGCCAGATGGCCAGGGAGCCCGGTGTCCAAGAGTGCATTCCCCATCTGACAGTCGGCCTACCGTCCTCCTAAAGCTGGTAAAATCCGGAAATGTCAGCGAATTCAAGGCAAGGCATCTTTTGCTTGGGTTTGAGCATCTCCAGGCACAAACCGCCTCGAGGAGCAAAAGGAGATGGAGCGGCAGGAGAAGCACCTCCCGCCGGCCATTGTGGCAGCAAGGTCTCACGGGTTGTCGCAGTGGCAGGGCCTCGAGCGGGATCACATCTCACGCGCCGTCGTTTGTCTGCCGCGATGAATTATGGCCCGCTAGGTTCGAAATGCCGCAGGGCTGCTTTACTCCGCGGTGTATCTCCGGCTGAGGAAAAGCATGACCCAATCGATGCTGCAGCCGCCCAGATGAAGGAGGCTCAAGAGAGACAGGCCATACCTGCAGTTGCAGGAAAGCTCGTCGGTCATGTCCTGTCGCCAGTTATTGACTGATTTTGAGTTCATCTCCAAGACTAGAAAATTTACGACTTGTAGGTGATGTGTCATGCCAGCGTCGGACAATTGGCGTTGGAGCCTTTATTGGCTTGCTTTATTGAATTATTGTCTTGCCTAATGCTCACGAGAGTTGTCCGCACCGCCACCCTCTCTGATGATTGAGAGCTTCTTGTACCATGCTGAGTTTGTACGCAGGAGCAGCACACCTATACACGAATGGTCAATGCATTATTCTGTCCATGTGCAGACACCCGATGCTGGCAAGGTAGGAGTTGGGTTGGGGCTAATTATAGTGGCCCTAACCAGTCTGCAAAATCCAGTGCCTGGCAGGCTAAGGGGCGCAAGGAGAAGTCAGCCTGTTGCTGACATCCTTCACCGGAGCCGCATTGTGGCATCATGAACAGATTAATGGGCGCAAACTGGGAGTTGGTTTGAACATGTTTGAAGCGTGCTGTGTTTCAGCTCAGGCTTAGGGAGTCTTGGGCTGTTGAAGGCAGACTGCAAAAGCCCATTGGTGCATCTCAGGTGGGCGAAGCCGCAGACTGCACTCCCTCACAAGTGCAGTCTGCATCTCATGGGCTTTGGCGAGTAGATCGTTGCGTGTAGCTTTCTGGCTTGAGTCCTGCTCGGGCTGCGACCTCCCGACAGCGCGTGAAGCGTTTGCAGGATGCCTCCTATCTTCCAATGAGTCTAGTTCCCCGCGTGCATGCATCGGCAAGAAAACGCCAGACGTTCCATCTTGAAAGTGCTTTGGAGAATGGGTATCGCAGTTCTCTCCACCATCTATGCCGTACAGGCGTAACTCGTGTCGTACGCCCATAAACAGCCGGCCGCTGCGCTTGGGGAGGTAGACAGACTCGTTTGCTGGGTGTGTTGCTTCAGGGACGCGATCTGTCCCACCCCTCTAGATTTCTCGATGTCTCTCATTGGTGTCAGCCAAGACATGCCAGGAACCCTGAACCATAAGGCTCGGTGTTCATGAGCGAGGCAGTAGTAGCGGCGTGGTTTCGTACTTACCAACATGTGAGAGCTGTTGACGCTGCGACTTGTTTCCCCATTATTGAGGTTCCCTTCGCAACCCAGCGTGTTCCAGAGATATCTATCCTTTCGGATGGACAGGTTTGATGATTCAGTGCGCACATGCAAAAAGATCCTCCCCTCTCTGTCGTGTTTGCCGGTGCAGCTTACAATCAAGTGTTGCTTTCATCATGAAGCAAGCTGTGAAACCATGACAAAAGTTGCAGTAGACAAAGGAGGCCCCGCCCCACTGCCTCCTGAAGGCCCCTGCAAACATCGCACAAGTGCCTCTAGGCAGGCTCAAAGCAGGCCGCCTCTGATCCGAGAATCTACGGATTGCAATCACTGTGTCGAGCGGCACTAGTGTCGCAGGCCCTGCCCGAGGGAGCCTCATTGGGAGACATCCAGGCTGCCGGGCCCTCGTGATTCTGCGACTGCGACACTTCTGAACCCTCCGAGTCTGAGGCTCGGGCAGATGCCTGCAAGCGCGACAAGGCCAAGAGCACTCCGGCCCGTCTTGCCTTCCGCACTCTTAGTTTGATGTGCTGCAGTCTGCCGACGGGTCCGTGCAAAGAGCCCAGAGGCAAACCCCAATCTGCCCCACTCCCCCCCGTGTAACTTCCGGGGAACACTAACCCGCAAAGCTGCTGCCCCTGTGAGCTTGGGAAGTGTCTTCTTGGGCACGTCGAATACCGATCCAGAAGAAAAAGCTCTGCCGATTCAAAGCAGGAGGAGCTCCTTGAGCCTTTGGCGACCCGGCGGGACAAGGACCGAAATGAAAGGGAAGCCTTGAGGCCTTAGGCCTTAGGCCTTGGGCTTCCTTTGCCGGTGTGCTTCGAAGCACCCTGTACTACGGTTCTGACTGGTCTTGTTACAGTCGTTGTGAAGGTTTTTCTTGTTGTTGGGCATTTGCACTTGCAGTTCGGGCGTGTTGTTAATGTCGAAGAGAGCCAAGTTCTACTTAAAGCATGAAGTACCTGGTTATGGGTCCCATCGCTTTCAATATGATACGATGATGGTGTGGTGATGTTCTCGATGATGTGTGGATGTTGATGACGCTGGCAATGGTCGTGGGGATGATGCTGCAGCAGCTGCAGCGGCTGCTGCTGCGGCTGTCTCTGTTTATGACGACGATGATGGTATTAATGCCATTGACTGATCACAGGCGTCATCCCTGTTACTTTGGTTTGTATGATTAGTATGGTGCGATTGGCATTCGTTACATGTGCTATTGCCTTTCTGGCATGTTGAACTGGAGGCGATTCATTGCGGGTTTCAGGAGTTTTTACCGCGTTAAGGAGGTTTGATTGCCCATTTGGGTTGAGGATGCGAGCGAATGTACTGGTGAGGCGGGGTTCTTCCGGAATACATTCTTTCAGAAGCATCACCACTCATGTCCACTGCCAGCACAATGAACAGTGATTACAAGTGAAGATCTCGAAAAGACTCTTCCGCAACTTCAGGATAAGACCGTTGACATGTCTTGACACCCTTATTGTTGCCTTGAGCGTAGACAGAGCCGCTTGACAGCCCCGTTGGCAAGGCGGCGACAATCGCTGAACGCTTCGGTCTGGGCACCGCTTCTGCAAGTTCCGGAGGACCCCACGTATGTGTTCTGCGGTGAAGTTGATCCACAGAGTCCACTCCTCCCCACATGCACTACGTGATGTGAATAGTTTTGGCGAAGTGACTTTCGTGCAGAGCCAGTTTGTTGGACAGGTTGCTAGACAAGCGTCGTTTTCGATGAGGTCTGTGCATAGCTTGCAGTTTACGGGCCCTGCATGGGTTTAGAGTTGCATGGTTGAGGGTTCCATGTTGAAGTGCCTGCGTTGAGCTTGATCGAGATCAGGTTGATGCCCGCCCGACCAGGTTGCTGCTATGCGCTGTTTCGTTGTGAAACCTGCGTCTGGGGACCTCGATACTAACGTAACGGTACCAGGATGCACTCCAACAAGCTTGTGTTCGGTGATTTTGGCTGAATACTCGCTCGAGCAGTCTGAGGAATCTAGAATTCTCGTCAAGCGTGCTTTGAACTCTATTCCTGGATGTCTGACGTTCTGAGGAGGCACAGCTGTCGGAAGCGCTGGCGCATCGCAAAGCCAGCGTGGGCAGGCCTGCGGGCAAGGAAGGAAGCTTTACAGATTGTTTCAGCAGAAGAGAGAGGCCATCACGAGCGTTTTCGGTACGACGAGGGTGATTGGTCCTGGAACTTGCTGGTGTGTCTACAACCTGATTGATTTGTAACGCCGTGCACTAGTTATCCTTTATTTGCGCTGTGTTTTCCGTGATGATTATCGTAGTTGTTGCGTTGCAACCATTATCAAGCGTTTTAGGCTTGTGCCCTAGCGCGGTTGCCGAGCTCATGTTTCCAACCAGTAACAACAGGTGCTTGACCTCCCCTTGATCATCAGGACAATGGCGCTGGCAAGCAGCTGCTAAGCCTCCTGCGAGGAGGATGTTCTTGAAGAGTTCGGTGTAGGCTTCAATGCATTCCCCAGCGCAATGTCGGGTTTGGCGTCACACGCTTCGTTCAATTATATGACGTCCTATGATCTGTTGGAGTCTGGTCAGGACTGGTGCTGAACGATTATGATTGTAGGGTATGTCCTTTCAGACTGAACGTGGCGGGCTGCCGCGTACTTGAGGTTTTCGTGCCAAGGAGCAGTCGCCTTTCCAGAAGAGGTTGCAGTAGAATCCGGTTACCAAGCCAGAGACTCGCGGAGGAAGCTGTCTTAGTCCTCGGACTGGGTCGGCTTTCGGAGCTATTGCTCCTGCAAGGATCCATCCCCTTCCCGCCTGCGGATGAGGTACACTGCCAGCTTTGGTATCCTGTTGTCTATCTATGTAGCAGCCTCACTTTGCTTTTCGGAGAGGAGATCCTTCGCCGTATGTGATCTGAGACCGACCACCCTTTGAAGCCCCTTGTCCGGTAAGGCCAGCGAGTGGTGGCCGGATTCTGCTTGGGAGTGGCAGGCCCGGCTGGGTCCTTGCAGGTCCTTGCAGGTCCTGGCTTGGAGGCTGCAAGATTGGCATAAGCTTTTTCTGGTTTGCTACTGTTGGGCCCGGTGGTTTTCGGGCTTGTTCCTGTATACGGCAGAAGTTTGGCATTAACGAAGACGAAGTGTGGAAGAGACTTGAAATTTGCTAAAAGTGAAGCCAAAGAGCTGGAATATCCGAATAGACCCGACATGAATGAGTCTCATGCAAACGATTGCCCGTCAGGGTTGGGACAGCAATTGGTGGGCATATCCCCAGGCCTCTGTGCAGGAGTGTGGGCTTGAGGTGTAGTAGGATGTTTGAACTTTCGTTGACTTTTGGCTTTGAAGGCGTCGGAGGGAGTCTCGGCCCTCGGCAGTGCAGTTCGTCTAAAATTGATCTCATACACAATGCATGTTGTTTTGAGCTCCCCGCGTGCTGGTAGCTGTGTGTTGGTGGCCATGGACTGTTCAAGTAGAGACATCCACAAGGTAAAGATCCCTTGAACTCAGCTTCAAAATTGATCTCACCCAGTTCTCGAGATTCCCAAGATGGAGCAAAACCCCATTGGATCCTTACGCTCAGAACTCGCAGCGCCCAAACCTTCTCTTCTCCCTTTCAATGTCATGGTTCAAGCTTTTGGCTTCAGCTTGTCCTTGAGGCTTCTTGGGTGCATTGATGGAATGTGGGTGATATGAGGACGGAGGCCCGAGCAAGACCCTCGGATTGAGATATCTTCGGGTGCCAGAAGTCGCTGCTGGCTCCCGCGATGCGTTCCGTTTGCACTTCGCCGAAACGATGTACTGTAGCCTCAAACCCCACTCTTCGACTTCTTACGAAGAAGTGTTGGGCTTTCCTGACCGTTACCGAGCTAGTGCGGGGGCGGCTGCGAGAGCACAGAGAGAACACCTGTCCATCTCCAGGCACTTGGCAACCTCTAGCCGCTGGCCGTCCTAACTCTCGCAAGGGTTCCAAACGTGAAGTGCTAGAGCCCGCAGTCAATATGTCAGGAAGGTCTTAACGGGCTTTTACGTTTAGGGTCTGGATAAGGATAAGGTTGTTTCGAGTTTACGGATCTTTCGCGACGTTGGTGAGAGTTTATAGGAGGTGTCTTTATGAGATACTCGAAATATCATCTGCTCTGTGTCGTTGAATCGCATCTGCCCCATTACATGAAAAAGCAGCCCAAAGCTTTACCTCTCACTCGGCAGAGGTTTGGGCTTAATGTGGAAGCCTGAATAGTTACCAAAATTATTCCTCAGGGCTTCTCATCATAACCATGCTATACTATACTATACTATACCCCAAATCCCCACTCTACTGGAAGTGTTAAGGCCCTTGTATCCCCAAGCGGTGAACCTCCAAACTCAAGCCCAGCTTGAGACTATCCGAGTACCCTAACCTTGACATGTAGTTCGAGCAAGGGTACGGAGTGTTGGAGTCTCTTGGTGATTGTTTGGAGCCCCCCGGGTCAGTAGGGTTGGCAGCAAGATCTAAACGTCAGCAAAAGCAGCCTCTCGGTGCAAAACTAGTGTCCGGCTGCCAAGTGGGAGTACAAAAGATGAGGGTGCAAGCCGACAGACACCGTTTAGAGTGCGGACCCGATCTCTTACATTGCAAAGTGCAGCGAGCGGTTTGAAGAGGCAGATGCCCGTTCTGCTCAACGAGGATCAGGATGGGACGCAGACTTTCACATTTAGCTTGCCAGATGAACTGTCGAAGTGCATATCGACGAATATCCCAGAGACCTGACAGATATTTATGTGCTTCATTACAGGATTCTGTGAAGTGTAAAGCTTTTGTCAATCATTGTCATTATTGCAGAAATTCAGGGAAAGTATTTGGCCCTCCCTTGTGGATTGTTCGATCCATGTCTGAGTCTGCCACATCGCTAGAGTTGGTTCCACGACGCTGAGGGTGTGCCAACCTGCTCTGAGCCAGGAGGCTACAGAAGTCGCGGAAAGAAGGCCTCCCGCATCCCCGAGGATTGTTTGTGAAGTTGCTTGGTCTTGCCCGGCAGCTGGTGTCGTCACCTGCTAGCTCTCTGACTCTCTTGTTCTTGGCTTGTTGGTCTGTGTTCCCCTTCATTGAGAGTTCAAGAAGCAAGTGCAAGGTGTGGAGCATGCATTCGGCGGAGTACAAAATTGTCTGCTTAAGTTAAGCCTTTCAGGGATGTATTTCCGCATGGAAGATCACGATAAGTACTGCACCCCCCCCAAAGCCGAGCAACTCTGCAACGCAATACCTTGCCAGAGTGCAGAATTGAACCACAAAAAACACAAGAAACCTGCAGTCGCCCTGGAGACTTTGAGAGCTCGCATCAATAGATGCTGCGAGGCATGGTGAGGTGCAACATTGCGACCGCCGCGAGTCCATGTCCCAAGAAAGTGCTGGCAGAGCTCTGCTTCCTGTGAGGGATTCTTCTATTGAATTCTTCGGCTACCAGTCACTTCTGGGGACCGTAGCGTTGTAGCGGTGTGGTGCTGCCTCTGTAGCTGTAGCGCGAGACCTAGTCTTTCTTCACCAGGTAGTGGCACGGTATGCCATCCGCTCTGCACGATTCATGCAAAGCTTCAGACGGACCGCTGTGCCGGAGTGTGAGAAGTTTCGGCTCCAGATTTTCAGCCTCGGAGTGTGGCACTGCAGTCTATCAGGACTGTCAGCACTAGACCGTACAGCATGGACGTGCGAACTGACATCAGCTGGGATCATCTTGGAGGTGACCGTCCAACTTGTGGTGCATGGAGTTCTAGACAGGCAGTGCTTGAGAGATTACCCTTCGAGCCCTCGAGCCGGGGCTTCGAAGGCAACAGCAGGCAAGATCCTAAAGTTCAGGGCTCAGGCAGCTTCCCTCACAGAGCCCTCAGCCATGGAGGATGTGGATGTGGAGGCGCAACCTCCATGCTTAAGCCCAAAAAGTCCACAAAAAGCTGTCTCCTACAGGGTTCTGAACATGTAGGTGCGACGGATTATTCCTTACATGCGAATGCACACAGACGAACAACTACCGAAGTTTCTGATTCGGCAAAAAAGAAAGTCGGCATCTGCCGACCACTTCATGCTCATGGAAATCGGCCTGCCTTGGAACTTTGATCTTCAGCAGGAATGCGGATCAAGCTTTGGGCATGGGGGTGAGGGTGAGCAGGTGAAGATGCTTCAGGACATGCTGGCGGACCAGTGCCAGCTGCAGGCCAAGCAGCTGAAGTCGCGACTCGGCTTTGCTTTTTTGCAGCTCTGCAGGCTCCAGCACTTTCAGACTTGCAGACAGCACTATGGGCAACACTCCACATCTCGAGCCGAACCCTAAGCTAAGAGCACATTCATCCACTGCCCTCCAAAGCACTCCCATCTTTGGCGAAAATTTGGGACCACTCTGCAAGGTTGGAGGACGAGGCCGCCCAGTCCATGGGTGCGAGATGTTGGACGGGTCGGTGTGTCGCTCTTTCGGTAAAGAGTTGATTTCTGTGAACCGAACTACCTGGCTGCTTCCCTAGTGAGGGGTCGAGACATGCCAGATCCAAAAGCCTCGATACATCGGGTCTTGAACATCCGGCGGAGTCACAAGCCTGCAAGGCAACCTAGGCTTTCCTGGTTGTTGATTCCCCACCGTCCCGGTCAAAGCTTCGCACCCTGAAAACCTCAAGCGCTTTTCTGCCCGTTGCCATTGCTGTAGGTCGTTCGCCAGTGACCTTATTTAATCTTCAGCTGCAGGTTGCCCTACTCAAGACACGGGCCCAGGCCTTCGCAGAACGTCTGTGACTCAGCTGGTGGCTAGCTTTTCAATTTGGCTAGAATAGTGTAGTGTTGAAGATGAAGATACTGAATTCATCGAAAGTCGAGAGCGATGCTATTCGAGAATAACCCCGCGCACCTCAGCAAAGGTTTGCAAACTTCGAGCGTTCAATCTCAAATGTTGTTGCAGAACTCCCGTGATCTTGTTCAGCAGAGGTTGGGGGGTTGAACTTGAAGTCCAAGAGCTGTGTCACAAGTGACGTGTTCCTCGTAGCTCCTGGTCTCCTCCAAGTCTCAAAGCCATTGCTATCCTCGTTTTGTCGAACTGTAAGCTTGGCCGAATCTTTCACAAGTTGCAAAGTCGGATAATGTAGCTTCCAGGAGAAAAGTACTCGGGCCGCTGTTTGCTCGGCATCAACATCACCTATATCCAAAGTGACATTCAACTGTTCATCCAAAAACTCATCTGTTCTTCGCTCTGCATTGTGTAGCAAAGTAACAGCGCCTGTGTCAAACATGGAGATGTAGAGCTTAAATTTCCAGGCCCATTCTTCCCAGTCGGCAGTTGCCGCTGAAAGTCTCAGGCAAAGTCTCCTTCGCCTCCTAAGTCCATGTCTTCTCACCAAAATTCCTTGGGGCTTTCAGCTCCGCTACAGTACCATGCGAAATTACAACGTACTCAGATAGCACACTAACAATACCCTAAAGTACTGCGTGCATTGCTCACTCAGCTCCAGATCAAAGTAACCGACAAGGTCACAGAGCGCCTCTTTCCAGGGACTGCTCAAAGTGCATCACGATCTTGAGCCACGGAAGTGGCAAAGTCGGGGTATGGAGAGAGCGTGTTATGTTCACACACATATATACATACATACATACATCCATGCATGCATGCATACATACATGCATACATATGTGTATATGTATGTACATATGCTTACACACACATACACGCACGTGCATGCCGTCGGTAAGGGCACGGACATGCGGGGGGCACACACACACATTATGTACGTGTATATATGTCAGCACCAGCATCCAGACATGCACATAAGAAATGAGCAGACAGATACCAACAAGTAGCCAGATGCGCCAATATAGGCAGTCCTGCATAGATTTATGAATGATTGAACAAATAAATGAGTTTATCATTGCGAAGCGATGACTAAAGAACGGAGGGAATGAAGGAAGGAGGGCAGGAAGGAAGGACGGAAGGAAGGAAGGAAGGAAGGAAGGAAGGAATGCAGGAATGAATAAAGGCAGGAATGAAGGAAGGAATGAATCAAGGATTGAACGACTGACTGACCGCTTGGCTGGCTGGCTGGCTGATTGGTTGGCTGACTCACTAACTGACTGTCTGTGTGACGGACTGACTGAATGGATGAATGAATGCAGAAACTTGAGCCAGATAACTAGTCTGTTTTGTGTTTTTCGTTCTTTGTATATATATATGTGTGTGTGTGCATACACACATATGCATATGTGTGCGACATGCGCTCATTCGCAATGACAAGTCGCAGACTGTTTTGAATCGTTCGTGTTGAGCGCTACTGTAAGTAATCAAAGCCGTATGTGCCTGAGAGGTGGGAATGTGTCAAAAGTCCAAGGCCGGAGGTGTCATGTTAGGCGTTCAGGCTGCAAACTTCGCCGTCGTTTGTGCGTATGACTATGAGTTTAGGATAGCATTCAAAGCACACGGGTTGGACATCTCTTACTCGAGCCTGCCGGCTGCCGTCCCCGAATATAGCAAACAGGCCGAGCGCGGCGTCTTGCGACGGACCCACTTTCTGGCAGCTTGGCCTTCAACCAGGTGTTCGCGTTTGGGGTTGTTGGAGGCCGGAGGCAGATCAAAAAGTCCGTGATGGTTTTATTGCAATGCCAAGCTCAGGCCTTTCCGAAACTCCGGCATGGCAGGCTAATCAACCAAAGCTTCAACAAATTCAGCGGCGAGCTGAATTCAGCCAATCGTGGCAAACTCCCGAGAAAAAACAACATGCCAGGGCGTCTGTTACCCTTGTTTGAGCAGACCCTCTTGCGTCTTTGCTCTTGAGAACAGGGAGTCTTTGGTCAAAGCAGCATTATCTATGAAGGCTTCTGCGAAAAGCGCGATCATCCTCTTCAGCTCAAACCAGCTTTTTACATTGCAAAGCGCGCGAGAGTGATAGTATTTATTGAGGCATCGACACTGCCTTCGTGAGGCCGTCGCCCTTTGACTGTTTTGCCTTTCGGTATTGGGTTTCGGCGTCTACCTTTTTTGAGCTCTTCATGCAGGTTCGAAGCCTTCCTTATGATTGCTCAGATGTGCAGTAACAAACGGTCTCCAAAGTCCTCTCCAATGTCGGAGACTTATGCCTTCATGACTTTTCTGGAGGCTGAGTGACACGAGTCAAGCCGTCAAGCCTCTCTGTATTCCTGTCTTTAGTGCTGTGCGAGGAGGGTGGAATGGAAGCTGCAGAAGTGCAGCGAGACCATCAGGCCTTGACTGCGGGTCGAAGGTTTGGTTCAAGCACAATTCCGGGGACGGGCATGAGCTGCCACATCTTAAAGCCTCGAGAGCCCTGTGCCTCAATTAATATTGGCAGCCTGAAGACCTTTTAGCTTTGATTCCCGAGCTGTCAGCTTAATCACAACTTCTTCGGAGGAAGATGTCCAACAACCAGTGCATCTGGCCAGCATCCCAGAATCCTAGAGGTTCGTGAAGATGCTGTCTTTCGCCTGGATTTTGAGCTCGGAAGTACAAGCAGATTTTTGCTTCGACATGGCAGCCACTTCTTCACTTCTCGTCTTGTCTGGCAGCGCAGCTCTCGGTCGTGCAAGGGGGAGTATACTTGCAGTGTACCTGCCCCAAAGCCTCATGAAAGCGCGGGGGGCCTCAACACCTTGGGGAGGTCCAGCTCCTTTTCGGCTATGGGGGTGCCGGACATGCAGCTCGAGTTCTTTCCTCAAGGCAGGGACAGTGCAATGGTTCCAGGCATGTGTGACTGAGCAGGGGCCTATGCAGGGCAGAAGGGGCCACCAGCACGCGACCACCATGTGCATGCATGTGCATGCTCGTAGTTTCGTTTTGGTGCGGTTGCCGTTCCAAGAGCTTGAAGATGCTTGAAGCCAGAACTCAGTGGGAAATCAGCGGAAGACAAGCATCCGGATTTCGGTTGCATTCCTAGGCCGTACCAGCATCCTGCCGGGCAATTATGTTAACTGTCAGCAGTTCTCCCAACCCTTCAAGGAACAGAAGGATCCCGCAAATCTTGGTAATCAGCAGGGTGACAGCAATCCACAGTCTGGACCCGCTCATCCCAGGACGGGAGACCTCTCAGAAGGGCTTCTGTGCCCTTTTCCTTTGGTGCCCTGGCCACCTGAAGCTGAAGTGCGCTCCTGGAACCAGTGCCAACGACGGCAAGTCGTTGTTGACATGCAATCTTCTTACTCATCCACCGCAAAACGCTCGGAGCTTGGACTTCGAAGCATCCAAAAATACAGACGGGGCTTGGAGTTTCGAAATCAATTTATTTGTGTTTTGCCTTTTTCTGACTCCACTTTAGTGGCTTTGTCTCTGCTTCTGGCATGGCTCTGGTGTTCACTGTTCTCCTGTTCGGCTTCTCTGTTTAAAACCCTTCAGCCGTTCATGATCTACGTGCTGTTTTTGTCGCCTCGCTTTGTTGCAGCGCCGGTTTTTCGCTTCCCTGCCTTTCAGTTTCCTTCATTCTTGCCTTGCCGGTTTTGAGATTAGTCTGGCGTATTCGGGAAGCGAAAGAGAAGTCTAGGAAAGGCAGAAACCGCAAGAACGCATGGTACGCGAAGGCAAGCAACAAACACCACATAAACAGGGAAACTAAGGGCGACCCCCAAGGCCATAGGATGCAGGAGGAAGCCGCAAAACACAGCATGCGAGCAGGAAAAACCATCGGGTGGCAGGTGCTGGCTTTTGGAAAAGGTAGGCATGGTCATGTCGAACTGTTGGCTGTCGGCTGCTGTCACGAGATCTTTGTAACCTTGCGGGCGTGATGAGTTTCATGGATGATGGGCAGAAGCATAGTTGTGCCGACTCGTGAGGGCAGCCCATCATGATGACTTGCTGTCTTCCCAAAGTATCAATTCTTTCTTTGCATCTTGTCACATGGCTTTGGCATTTTGCTGGAGCTTTCAGTCTTTGGGTGTTTTTGCTTTCTCTGCGCGCTCCCCCAGATTTGGAGCTGTCATTGCGTGCAGGCAATCGCAGCGAGAGCGATAAGCAACAAGTTTCTGGCTGAAAGACTACGTGTGCAAAACTCCGAAACTTAGAGTGCATAGATCTACAGGTAGTAGGCACGGACCGCTGTCTCGAAGTAAGATCCGGAAGTAGACCAGTGCGGCGCAGGTACCGGCTTGAGGTGGGCAGCCACGCCTCGATCGATGAGGATGTCTTCACCAGCCGGTCAGCTGCTTAGACTTGCGTGGGCCCAGAGGCTTCTACGTGCTTTTGCACTGTCAAGTCTGCTGTGCACTGCGAAGAGGAGCAGGTCGACAACAGCCCGTCCGTGGGCTACTGCTCACAGCTTCAGCAAAGAGCTTCAGCTACCGGAGGGAGGTAATTTTACCGGACATGAGCTGTAGACAGGTAAGTCTGGAAGGTGTTTCCGCATTTGGGTTGGGAGGTAATCGCGACATTCAAATGCGCAATTCAGAGATGCCGAGGATTGGCCACGGCCACTCCAACTTCTGCTTCCTTGAGGCGAGCAGCATGAATGTCAGCTATTTTTGCCAGTGACGGGAATGGTCATAGTTATAGCCGGCAAGGCTGCTGTTGCTAGTGAGGGGAATGACAAGCAGTACCAAGATGTTTGCTGGGTTAGCACTGCAGTTCGCTACAGAGGAGCTCTCGGCCGACGCAGGGTTCCGACAAGATTCGATGCCGCTTGCAAAGGCTAAGCCGGCCAAGGGTCCTAGGTTTGGTGTTGACATGTTCAATCCTTTTGGTCGGCCCCCACGTCCCTGCGTCCTAAACCGCTGCACTTTTGGCTCATACGAGTTCCCCTGTTGACTTATGGGAAGGAAGCGAATCCCAACACGAAGATGGATAGCTTCCGCGGTCCAATGCAGCAGTGTAGACATGTGCTATGCCATCCAGCCACTCAGTCGATGACAGGTGCCGAAGGTGTTTAGGAGAGTGTTTCGCCAAATGATTTGGGACTCACATGTCGCAACAGCCGCAAAACTTCGTTGCGACAGCATTCCAGGCTCCATATGTCTAGGTCGTAAGTTTCGAGGCTTGAGGGTGTAGGAGATTCGGGGTGGCAGTGGCCTCGAGCTTTGAAAGCAGCTGCCTGTACTTGACCTTGGCGCTGCTGGCGTTGCAGAAGGCCTGAGGGAGCACGAGGGACTGCACTTCTGTGTGTGTGTGGGTTTGTACACATGCACATACAGAGTTCCGAGAAGTGGGTGTGTGTACGTAATTGCATACATACATGCATACAGACACAAACACACACACACACACACGCATACGTATGTCTGCATGTAGATATGGATGCGTGTATGTGTGTGTCCGCGCATATGTGTCCACGCGCGCCTAGCTTCCCGGCTTCTGGCTGGCTGGCCGGCCGGAGGGATGGATGGATGGATGCAGTTTTAAAGCACATATATGCGTGTGCATGTGTACATCGTAAATACCGTTTAGGTGTATGTACATTTCATGTGTATATAAATTGTAAAGAGACACATGTAAACACATGTCAGGACATACATACGCAGATACATATACATTCTTGTGCCACAGACATACGTACGTACGTACTTACGCACATACGTACGTAAGTACATACATACAGACATCCACACAGGCTTGCATGCATGCTTGCATACATGCAGATATATACAAAGGCATACATACATGCATACACACAGATGCACCCACACAGACACACTGAGGCTGATAGGCATACACAAACACAGATAGCTGGATGGATGGCAGGGGGTTGGTCAGACGGACAGAGACAGATAGTTTGGGACACAAGCGACTATTACGCATATGGTTGTGCAATATGTTTGTATGTGTGTGTGTGTGTATATATGTATATACGCACGCACGCACGCACCCCCACCCACACCCACCCACACCCAC